>VKOC01000010.1:6261640-6279690 GCA_009364415.1 Spea multiplicata
AACATTTCATATACTCATATGTAATATCAATTTCAAACGAATAATTAAAACTACTGTCTAATACAACAGCTATTTTTTTTGCAATACGTAAATAAAAAATAGCTATTTGGTAAATGATATAATAATATTATAATATGTGATGATTAAAGCTTGAAAAAATCACAAAAACACCTTCGTGATGCAAAGGCATCACATAATTATTGGAAAGTTAGCGATCTATTAAGATTCTAAATATCATTCAAAATATCTTATCTAAAGAAAAATAAAACAGTTTTTTGCACAGATAACAATGTAAAAATAATAATAAAGTTCACACCTGTTTTGTCTGAATATTTTATATTTTAGACCCTTTTAGAAAATAAAGTCCGTCTGCCGGTATCTCAAAATATTTGCGTATTCACAATTTTAATTTCTTTAATTGAATTTAATTCTAGATTTTTTTTTTTAATTGGAATCGTACTTTGAGAATAAATCTACTAAAATTAATAGTTTACTACCCTAACGGCGGGTATGCTCATAGGCTTAGTGTTTCAGTGTGTGGCATGGGGTCTGCAAATTGAACCAAATATTTAATTCAAAAAATATCAAGAAAAGGCAATATAAAAATACCCAGACATGTAGGTGTGAGTGAGCCATGATAAATCAAGCTTATATTCTCTTAAAGAGCCATTAAAGGCTCAGACGGTGTACATTTCAAATACTTTCCTTTTAGAATATCTATTTTTATTTTTTATTTTATTTATATTACTTTTTTTTCTTTAATATGAAATATAAAGACCGGTGACTTGCCTGTACAACATGTCTAAGCAACGATACTTAAAAGTATTGTAATATCTGTTTTTTTAAGGTTATTTCAGTTCGGACTTATTTCTTGGGGATCGAGATAACGATATTATAAATCTTTCGTTGTAAGCAATTACTGAGTCAGAAATGGCCTATTCCCTCTTGGCGTAAAGGCTTAGCTTACTGACATATTACAAGCAGGCCTACCATGGTCATTAAAAATGATCTGGGATTTATAGTCTCTCTTTAAAACCTCAGTACTTTGAAAACTATCGAACAGAAAAGAATACAAAGTACGGGGAGGGGGGGGAGGAGAGAACGGCGCTAAGATTTCAGGGATAAACTATTGATTTCATTTATTCTGGACACATACAGGAAAATGAGCATGACATTATCAGGAAAAAAAAATAAAAAAAATAACATTTGTATACGATATTATGTCTAAACGTCTTCTAATCAATACCAAATGGAATAGCTTCCAGACCGACTCTATTTGTAGGATGACTCCGAAAGCCTGATGAAGGGCCGGAGACATAAGAAGTCATGCATAACATTATATGTGAAACATATATGTCAGATATCAAAGACACATGCTAGACATATGCTATATAAAGAATATAAATGGCGGAGAAGACAATAAATTAATAAAATTAATTGAATTTATTGTGGGGTTTTTTTTAATTTACATAATTATTTTGTTATACGTTTTTTTTTTCTTCTATATTTTCTATGTTATAAGGTGATGTTTTATTTTAAGCTAAATTTACTTCAGAGGTTTATTGTTCTATTTTAGTTCATTATTAACCGGAGTGCCTAAAATATGTTGTTCCGTTGAACCTTTTCCCCTTAATTAATTTGTGACAGATCGGTAGCCGATGGCCATTGGAAAGTTTTTTGGGTGAGGTTAGGCTGAGAACCATAAGTTATTCTCTTTAGTTTACTGAGAAGGTGGTAGATAAGTGGAAGAGCCTTCTATTGGAAGTGGTAGAGGCTGATACAGTAAGAGAATTTAAACATGAATGGGTTAGGCATACGGTTCCAGATTCTAAAACGAGATTATATGATATGCCTTCTTTCATGGGGATATTGAACATATATATAATTATATATATAGGCACGCAGAAACTGGGATGAATTGTGAAATCCAGACAAAAACACCAATTAGCTATTAACATCTTGACAAACTGCTTGTCAGTTCCATTTCTTATTGAAAGTTTTTCTTTAAAATTTTTCTTTATGAAATTGGCACATAATAGCACAATTTATTCACGCGTGCATGCACCAGATATAGAGCGGGTATAAGGTTAGTCTGTACAAATAGCCACCCTTGGGAGCCGGTGGAAATTATTCCGAGCAACAGAAAACAGCAATTACTGTCCTGAGAAAAAAAAAGGCTTTGAAAATATGATGATGTTTTTACAAGTAAAATGTTACTTTAGAGATATCCCTGGGCGTGTACGCTGTATGGATTCTGTACATTAAAATGCATATAATTTGTCGACGGAAAAAATAGATATTCTTACAAAGTGTAAACCAAGCGGGATTATCAATAGCGTGGAAAATAATTGGAATTATTCCGTCATTTATATTGAAGCATATATTGAAAAATGTGATTGAGACTCTAGGCGCTCAGGCTTGCTGCCTAGAAGAAAATTGTCATATTGGGTAGCTGTTCACCAGGCCAAAGGTTGGTAATACTTGGTGGAAATGTGGACTCGCTTGGTACATAGGACTACACTGGAAGACCCATCCAGAACAGTTAAGAACATGTTCAAGGATCTCTTGAACGTGTTCTTAACTGTTCTGGATGGGTCTTCCAGCGTAGTCTTATGGCAAAGTTGCTTTTAGGGGCCAAAAGTTGCATTTAGGGGCCAAAAACAAGTCTACAGGACTTCCAGTAAAGTAGAGGTGACCATTCCAGAAGCTACATGGAATGTTAAAGGCTGTGACTTAATAGCTCCACCCACTTCCAGTAACACTATGCAAATTTGGTTGTAACACACTAAGTGTTTACTGGAGATCGTCCAAGTTCCACCGGAAGGAAGAGCCAGTCATGTAAGTGTTGATCCTCCGTTGACAATTTTCCCTTGTTTGAAGATCAAAGGTATCTGGTCAACTTAGCCTGGAACCAAATCTTGCATGACATAAAACTCTAAGCAAGTGGCGGTGACATCATTCTCTCTTACTGCTTCAACGCTTGGTTATGCCTGAGAATACGCAGTAAAATGGTTAAAGACTGCGTTCTGAGTTGCGTCATAGCATGCCTTCCATGGGATACGTATGTTCTGTCTTTGAATAAACTCCATCAAACCAGGTGATTATCCTCCAATATCCACCAGTACTTACATACGGGTAACACATAAATCACAAGATGGCGTGACGGCCCTAAATAGTGATGGATACCCTTTACGTATTACCTATGATGCTATAGGCCTCCAAGGAGCTACCACATTGTTCACACGCTATATGGGTGGTCTGATTTTGTCCTAAACTATAATAAATGGGGTATTTATCCCAGGATTATGATATTTGGCGGTATTGCTCTCCATCCACAATCTAAGTTAATACAGCGTGTTCTATTGGACAATCAGTGTTCTCAACGCACAAACATGCATGACGCCAGATCAACGTTGTGTAGGAGGTTGTGACATCATGGAATATTTCACAAATATTTCTTCCCGATACAAGCTGGGGTGCAGATGGGGCGCGGACCTCGCTGCTCGGATCTTTGTATTTACCACATAATACCCCATTGCGCTCAACTCAAACTGCCAATCGGCATAAAGAAAATCAATAGATGGAGCGCAGTAAGATTACTGTGTGTGTGTGAAGAACGAGTGATTAACGTCGGTGCGGCTAAATGAAGGATTATACAAAAAATTCTGGTGGACTATATTCTTACAGGCTGATTCCGTGGGTCAGTAACCCCCTACCTTTTAGCTTTCCAATATTTGTATATTTGTCTTGCTCATGACTTACTCCACACTCCCCAGGCGCTTCACGATTAATTGGGTTTCCCTCTCTGACCTGGGTCATGTATGTGCCTCGGGGAGAATGAGATTAGTGTTTATTCTAATTGATTAAGAAATCAAAATCCTGCTTTTGTAGAGTATTTGATATAATGATCCATGGGTCCAGCCCTTGTATATAATGTCGCACGTAGCAACATCACATCTGCCTCCAACCAAGACTTAAATGGGGCATTTAATCCGAATGCTCTTTCCACACCTGCAATCCCCCCGTGATAACTGCATTAAAATCAGACCAAGCAGGGATTTTCAACCAAGTTTCTGGAATCTTCTTGCATTCATCGAGCAAACTGAGCGTGAGCTGTAAATTTATTCTTTTGCGGATCTGACGAAGAAGCACTAATTAAAATGCGATGCATCAACATGGCAGCTCTCATGTAGCACAACAAAAAACAACAAAGATTTGTTACAATGTTGAAGGCTGTTCATCACCGATAGTATCTCGTCTTCTGGTCTTTTGGCTGGTAGACGATGGATACATTTTTATAATGCCAGCCATGGGCTTGAGCTGCACATGACTCCCCTCCCAAGGCATTGCACTTTTTGTGCACTTGTGTGACTCTTGGTGTAGCTGGGTCCCTGAACACTGGCTTTCTAGCTGACATCTTCCCTTGAAGACTTCAGTGGTTCCTCTCTTTGGGGAAGAAGATCTGGTCTCTTGGTGACCTCTTGGCCAAGGAGAGAAGGAGTCACATCTCCAGATGGAGAAAGTGTGCCGAGAACAAGAGGAAGATTGAGGAATCGGTTGTCCACTGTGGCCATATGAAGGGCATATGGCCACTATCTTCACTGACTCAACGTGAAGCACAACACTTTGGGTTTCAAGATAGAAAAGAAAAAATTACAAATGGCATATATCTCATTTGTAAATATAAGAATTATAATTGCTGATAATCTTCTTTAAGCAACAAAATAGATGCCAGTCTTTCAATAAGAACTTATATTTGCCAGAAGCCTATGGAGCCATTGTGTACTCCCTATGAGGTTAGTGCGATAATTGTGTGAGACAAAAGGGGAGTGGCTTAGTGATAACCAAACCCATTCCCACCTAAGCTCCACCTTTTTTGGCTAATCTGTTCCCATTCCAGACCTATTCTTTGCTCGTGCTCCACCCCCTAAATACTACTTAACACCAGTAGAGTGACTTCTTCTCTGCATTCTACATACCCCATGGCATACGTAGGGTTAATTAGGGTTTGCAAAAAGGCCGTATGTGTTAAACCATCCGATAGCTGAGTAATGAGCTTTGGCACACTACGCATTGATTATCTTTCCAGCAGTTAACGGGTTAATCTCTTCGAGATACAAAAGACGACACTGGAGGTGACTGTGAAAATGTTGTTATCTTTGTACAATGTTTTTTTTTTTTTATGGAGCGGTGAGCTAAGCGCCCAGGGGGTGAATTCGCAATGTAACAATTGACATATATCTGGATGGCAAAGTATTTATCGCACTAATATTTTTTTGGCCCTTGAGTGCTTTCGCGGCAATCAATATAACGCAGAGTACAGGAGGTTATCCTCTAGAAAATCACAGCGTGAGATTTTCATAGCGAGGAATCTATCATCCGGTAGCGTAGGAACGCAGAGCGGCCACTTCTAATAAAAGCCGTTACGGTTCTATTCGGGCAGAGCAGTGATACAGTGGCGGAATAACGGGTAAAAATATGACGCGGACTAGAAAAAATACAAGTTGTGCTAAATGAACAGATATATATATATTAGCATATTGAAGAGATTTACCAAAAACGCCTTTATTCTATACAGGGTATTGTACGTCTAGTCCGGCTGCTACAGATTCTGGATAACGACCTCACTTATCTCATAATCATACAGAATACTGTATTTTTCACTGCAGCTAAGGATTCTGGGTAAATAATCGTAATAGCATATGCTCAAATATACAAAATATATATTATGGGCAGTGCACAGTGGCGTATTCTGGCCTAGCCTCCACAGACTGGAGTCACGGCCTCCACTGACTTCTTTGGGGATGGCGGCTGAGGGCCCTGTCCTGGGTCAGGCCTAAGACCGCGTCAACTGGTAGTACAGAGAAGCCAGCATGTAAATATATTCTTTATGCTAATTACATAAAAGAAAACAAATTTAGAGCAAGTTGGGTGCATTTTGGAATTGTTTTATATTATACCATAAATATATTTATATTATACTATATTAAATATATATACTATATTATATTATTTATTATTATTATATTTAAATGACATTTTTACAAAAATTGATTTGTTTTGAAAGTAGTTGTTTTATTATTTTTTTTTAGTTTGGGTTACAGCATGAGGTCGCTTCTCAAGGAAAAACTAAAAATATATTTTTTCTTTTTTTCTAGATTAATGAACTCTATCTAGCTCATTAACCTTTACAGTGCTAGAAGCCTAGAACTATCTCCCAAAGGGTTAAAAGTGGCTCGGCTCGCAAACCGATCTATCAAACAGAATGAATATACATTTCAAGCTGTTTTTTCCTGAACACCGAGACAAATTTATTTCTCTAATCAGTCAACGGTCCCCACATCCTCATCTGCTGGCGCCCCCGAAGCAATTGGATGATCTTATTTTGTGTACATTACCTCTTGATTTCTACACCTAAATGAATATTCAGGAATACGAGGGAGGCTTCAACCATTTTTTTTTTTTTTCATCGACACAGAAAACATATGGAAACGCTCAGTAAACAAACTCAGAAGGAATGTTTGTTGCATTCTTAAACACTTCTGCCAATTGTCAAATCACTTGCTGTTCACCCGGCTGCTGAGATTCAATGCAAATTTTCCCACCTTTTTGGAGTCATTTTATTTTTATGTTGTAGCTATCGATTGGTACATAAATTCACGGGGCAGAGATGCAGGCGCCTGGCGACGGAGCAATGGAACTGTATTAACCTGTACAATTTATTTTGGAGATTCATAGAAATTTGGCCATTTAGGGCACCCGTACATTTGTTTCGGAAGGAGGGGGGGGGTGAAGTTGTTGCATGATGCATCTCTCATGTTGACCAATGGGAAATTGGGTAAGATAATAAATACGATGATATCTCCCTATGAGTTTGGTCAATTACGTTGTGGTGGTGCTATATGGGGTGGTTGAGCTGACCATATAGATATGGGGTTCTTGATTGGGGTGGTAGATGTAATCATATGGATGAGTGGTGCTTCATTGGTAGGAGATCTAACCATACAGAGAGGTGGTAGATCTTGCCTTATGTTGTGGTGGTGCTGGATTGGGGTGGTGCATCTCACCATATGGACGAGTGGTGCTGAATTGAGGTGGTGGATCTCGCCATACCGAGGGGTGTAGCCAGCTCGTATTATATCAAAATGGGTAGATGGGGCCACTATACCCTCTCTATGGGGCATGATAAGACCTGCCCCAGGTGCACATTATTCACCCGTTGGGGTTGATTAGTATAGAGATCAGTGTCCAACTTCACCACCACCAGAGATAATCTCACACTCGATTAATAGCATTACCCTATGTTCTTATTAAGGCCACCTCTTACTCTAAATCTTTTTTTTTTATTATCAGAAAACAACCTAAATACTTAGGAATCTGGGTTTTAGTATTTTGTACTCAAGAACGACTTAAAAAGTCAATTCGGTTAAGCTAAAATGAAGATAGAATCAGAAAGGATTTGGAAATATAGTCTTTGACTTGTCACATTAATGCGGCCCTATCAAGTAGCATTTTATCAAGAGCAAACTCACAGGGTTTTAATGAGCGCGCTGCCTGTTCTTGTACAATACTAATTAATCCCATTTTTTTTCATACTGGTGTGATTACTCCGTGAAACCTGTATTGTTTTATGCTCAGCAGCAAAGTAGCAGTTCCTGATTAAATCTCGTCTTTCCATAGCTGGAGCCTGACAACTGAATTATACCTTGCTCGAAATAATAACTGGTTATCAGCTAATAAATATGGTCTAAAACACACAAAGCTGTACAGCCAAAATCGCACCACAATAAAAAAAAAAATAAAAAAAAAAATGGGGGTGTCTGATTTTATAGGCTCAGCGGGTTTTCATGTAACATCGTGTAGCGTAATTCAATGATTTTCCCAAGTTGGGTATAAATTAATTGGTGAGAATCCAGACGATTGTCTTTTCTCCCTAATTGCCGGTTCTTGGCTAGAATGTATCCTTGCGTTATTAGGTAAATAAATATGATTGTGACATAAAGATGGCTAATTATTTTTTTTTTTAAGGTTTGCCTTTCTTATACACCATAAAGTCAGATAATGAACCCTTTTTTATGGGATATATACTATTTTCTTAAAGTAATTCCAACTTTTAGGTAAATGCTGGATCCAAGACAGGGGCATTATAAGTGACCAAAAGCTATAGATAATACCATGTCGCTATGATGTCATCATTCTTCTCTGCATAGTACTAGTGCTTGACATCACAACTTATTTTAATGTCTTACTGTTGACGGCAAGTACAAAGTACCATTACAAAGTTAGTTTAACACTAGCATTCTATACAAAGATCCCCCTAGAAAACAGAAATTTGGGGGCTGGCTTTACTATTGCTAAAAGAGGAATTTTGCTCAAAAACCCTTTGTTCGAACCATTTTTGCGGCGGCGGCGGCTTAACGCTCTCGTAAAGCACGCACATTCCGCTGCAACCTCAGTGATTAGTTCTTCACACCTTAACAAGGCATCTCTGGGAAGTTAGCTCTAATTGTACTCCTTCATCAGAGGACCATAAAACACTGGCATTTGCTAGAGGCCTATTTTAGCATTGATTTTATTTTGTAAACTAATGAATATTTGCTTTAAGTGGGAAAGTACAAACTCAGGAAGCTGTGACAAGTCTGTTAACTTCTTACCAATTTATTCTAGAGTTAATATCACACAGACGTGTCCCCGAGCCTTTTATTTTCTTTATTGCTTTTTTTTTTTAGAAGAGAGTTCGATGTCCTGAAAATGTAATCTTTTCCTTCGATTCTCTTATGTTCTTTCTGTCTTCAGTGGTGTATTTTCCCATGGGGCCACCCTAGGCCCCCCACCTCCACCTTTAAGGTCGAATCACTAGTACGATAAAGGAACTTGAAGCAAAGATGTCCCTTGTAACAAAGCCCATTGATCAGTGGGACATTGAGGGGGCTTGATTGTCCTAGAGGCCTAGTTGACCTAGGCTGGGAACAGTTTCAGTCATTGGTGATGGATTTCAGGTTTCTCAATTTTAATCCACACTTACCATGTATTTCATAGTTTTGAAATGTTATGGCGAAAGGCAAAGAGGAATATTGATTCTAATCAAGCTGGACCTGTAGCTGGACCTGTAGTGAGTAGGAACCCTGGCGAGGTATTCTCCAACTATCTACGGCATCACCAAAGGTTGAGACTCAAAGTACTTTGGGACTTCTCCACTTGCTGGTATGAAAGGAGCCACAGAATAGTTGAGTCTGGAGCTCGTGACATGTTCGGTGACAGCTGGGTTCACTATGAGGGCTAACAATCCAGATGTGGTCAGCGGTTAGCAAGGTTCTATACGCCAGGCTAGAGATTGTCATATGGGCAGTGGCTTATCGCTCAGGGTTGTACCAAGCTAATATGGGTCCAAGGTCCTGTTATAGTAGAAAACAGAAGACCCGATGCCTGTGGGACCTGAAACCTCAATGAAAACTCAATGCATGAGGCAGGTAGTCATCTCGTATTGACTAATGATGTATACATAGAATTCCTGGTTTGATTGGCTGGTCAGTACTTGCATGATAGAATCAGGCGATAATATTCAGACCATAATTATGAATTATATATAACATAGGAACAAATTCTTGAACCAGGCCAACGAAGTGCAAAAATATTCATATATTGCCAGAAGAACTAAACTATACTATCATTTTATTTATTATTTTTCATCGTAACCATACCGACTGAAGACAAAAAAGTTTTTAAAATCCCTTATGAATAAATATAACCATTTAATAACTGGAAACCCTTGTGATTTAACACTATTAAAACAAATCTCTACAGGGAATCATTTTTGTTACTCATCTCAAAATAACTAATAATAGTTTACCTTTTTTTTTCCGTACAAGAAACATTTCCATTGCTACAGAAACGTATTTATGAAGAATAGAAAAAGGAGGGGGTTCTTTAATGGAAACTGATATGTTGCTTCATAGCGCTACAGATCCTTATTAAATGTTTGAATATCTTCCTGGGTTTTTTTTTTTTGTAACCCAGATGACTGTCTTTCTCTTTCAATGACAGCCTCCGCATGACCAAATTGACAGCTCTTTAAAGCAACCTGACGAAAAGCAACATTAATTAAGTCATTGCCGGACTGTAATTGTGTTAAGAAGTAAAAATCTAATATGAGAAAAGGTTAGCGAGTCCTCTCTCGTGTCAGGTTTTCTACTCCCTATGAATATTAATGACCTTAATGAAGACAATCTTTGCTTCATCAGCCGTTGTTCTATATTCAGGTGCCAAATCTCTCCGCCATTGATTTGTTTTTAAAGAACAGATGTGTCAGAGAAGAATGACTGTCCTGTTTCTTATCAACATCAGTGAGATGCCATTGTGTTCTTGGAAAGAGTTTTGTAGGTTCCTTCACACGCCGACGTGACCGGTAAATGAGAGTGGGTCTGAGTTAAAGACAATTTGATTGATATTTAAGGTGTCCTCATACGGACTCCTGATACGGTCATATAAATCGTGGATTGTTTCCTGATTGGATGTTTCAATAAAAACAAAAGAAATAAAAATAATGAGTAGTTTTCCATATTTTTTCATATTTCTAAATATTTTATGGCAACGGTGTTTTTTCCATCGAAACCGGCAGAGGATAACAAAAGGCACTAAGTGAAGACATTATAATAATGTTAGAAAAACTGGTCAATTCCTGTTTTTGATCTTATTTTTCATTAACGCATTATTTGGTTTTTACTAATGTTTTGTGACGATATTGGGGAGAGTTTGCTATATTAGTCGGTCTTCATTAAGAACCCAATCGGTGTTAATGGCACGGAGATTTCATGGGGAACAATTCTTATGTTCTTCGTTCTTCTTGGTTGGACTCACAAGCCAAGAAGAGCTTCCAACCATCTTCCTCAAATGAGGTTCAACTCAAGCTATAGAGTTAAGTTCACTCTACTTGGCTTCAGAAGTTTTGTTTCCTTTTCGGTAGACAATAAGACTATTTCACATTAAGCAATTATCAATATTTCCTCGGCTGCTTCCATCATGTTGTCCTTTAACATGGTCCCAGATCAGACAATAAGTATAAGGATATACTGGTATGGTTCGGCTCCAGTGACCAAGTTCAGAAAGTCAACAAAGTAGACCCACATTTAATCGCTAAAAGAACTCATATATTTGGATGGTGTATTGGACGGAGTCATTATTATTGGTTAATATCAGGTAACAAACATCTAAAATAATTTCTCTTGACAAACAAGAAGCAGATCGTCTTCGGCTAGGTTACAGGCCTCATGTAGGATGAATGGCTACCAAATTGGCACCAAGTTTACAAGACCCAGCAACTCAACTAGAACACAGCTATTTAAGGTTACGCATATCTACCCCGATATTTAAATCTTTGGCCATAGGACATGCTTGGTATCCCATTTCAACCAATGAAATGGGATACCAACGACCATAAAACAATAAAAAAATGAAACTAAGTTTCTAGCTATAAGAATAACTGTATTGCGCGTTCTGTTCCGAGAAAGTAGAAGAAGCGATGACAAATTGTACGTTGTGAAGCAAATTTCAGAAGAAGTTAGACATAGCTTATGGAATTATGATTAAGCTGTATCTAAATTTGGTCAGAACATACACTTTACGCCTTGTTAATGGGAATCAGACCAGACCTAGCATATGTTACTGGGAATTTCAGAAAGCATCCCCATTATTCATAGCCACTAAGATGATAGTGCTCTGATAGATTGTTTAGGAAAGTGAATATTACACCTATTTGCATAGATTTTTATAGCTTTTGCTGTGTATTAAAAAAAATGTTCTTATTTAAAACTAAGACATGGCAGGAGTTTATGTCTCGGAGCAATATTTGTAAAAAAAAAGACAAAATGAGTGAGATTTGGATAGAAATGTGTAGAATTTAAGATGATGGCAAAACGCAGAATAAGCAAAATTTAGATTTCAAATATAGAAATCCCTTTTTCCCCAAGTTAAAGAAATTATATGAAATAAAATGTCCTGATTTATACACAACAGCTCCATTTCCTGGAAATAGGTCAAGTCATCTGTCAAAGTCCACCGGCCCTTGGATTTGTGTTTGTGACCTCATGGTTGTAGAAGAGAAAACTAGAAGACTTTATTGGTCTGGAAGACCAGAGATGCCACCAATGGGACCCATATTTTTTTTCTGCTTGGTCCACTAGTTGAGCATGAGATGTAGGAACCAGGAAATTAGGTTCAACTTCATCTTGACCTCACCGGACTAAGGTCCAGCAAGAGAGATCTGAGCCTCCAGTAACCTGAAAATGGCAGATCCAGGTAGTCTTCCTAAACTTGTGGTAACTTTTAGTGGGACATTGTTTTTCATTGTATTTGTAAACCAGTAGGGACATACAATGTCTTCCTTCTTAGATTTTGCTACCAGAAGGGTCTACAGTTCACTATTTACAATACATACTATCCTTTCATGATATGGATAGTTGGTGGCCAACCATCTGGGCCCACCAACTCTCACAGTCAGATGAATGGAAAAAGACGACTAGGGCAGTGACCTAATCTAGGCCAAAAAGATTTACAAGCACTGTTGGCCATGATGAAGAGTCAGACAGAATTTGTGAACCGCAGTTGTTCCACATAGCCTTCAAACTGTTATATAGAGCTTTCTGGAACAGGTGGACTTGGGGCCATCTAGCATTAAAGATTACTCTGATACCAAGAGTTAATAGCCAAATTTTAATGTATTTTATAAAAAAAAAGGTTGGATGACTTTGTAAAACTTCAGCTCCATCAGAAGACTACATTTAGCTGCCTGAAAGAAGCAAAAAGAAGAT
The DNA here is from genome assembly GCA_009364415.1 of Spea multiplicata. Taxonomy (NCBI): domain Eukaryota; kingdom Metazoa; phylum Chordata; class Amphibia; order Anura; family Pelobatidae; genus Spea; species Spea multiplicata. The sequence goes on from VKOC01000010.1 coordinate 6,274,447, forward strand.
TAATTGGGCTCTTTAATTTATGCCATTTCTAAATGATCTGAACCCAGAGAAGGCGTCCTCCATTCAGTCCTATAATTACGTATCACATAATAATTGCATGTAATTTCAGGCTGGATTTGCCTTTCTGTCTCATACTTACAATGTAGTAATATATCCAAAGATTAAACCTACAGGCAGAATCCTTAATGTCTTAGAGATTCATTTAAGACGACTTGGAATTGAAATGTTGGAGGATTTGAAAAGTATCAGTTGCAGTTTAACATTACCATTTTCGCTATTTTTATGCACATTTTGCTGCAAAAAAAAGTGTTCGTAGGTGATACAAAAGCGAAAAATTATAAAACATTAGATCTCGTACCTTTATTCTGTGGAAGCCACTTAATGACAATAAATGGGTTTTAGAGGAAATAAATGTATCTGACTTATTTAACCCAGGAAGTATTAAGTATGGAGGGTAGGCGCATTCACCCATAGGTCACATGGTATAGGGATGTGTTCAGTAGATTGCAAAGTCGACAACATACCTGGGAATTTACCAGGGTTGGTTACCTGGAGAAAAAATACAAATAGAAAAAAACAGGTATATAGAGATACAAAAACATATATATAAAAGGAAAAATGAATAACTGTTATATGGATAAAAATATATATAAAAGGAAAAATGGATAAAATACTAGCAAAAGAGCAAAAGATAGGCATCGAAGAGCAAATTTGATGCCTATTAAAGTGTTTAGTAAATATAGTAACAATAAAATCAATACAAGCTTTTCGTAAGGCCCGGCTTCCTCAGGAGTGGATTAGGATAGCGCAACTACTCGTTTTTAAATTAATGTTAGGTAAATAAATCAATGATGTATCCTGGCTTATACTAGCTTGGCCTAAAGCAGAAGGTCTAGGGGGCGGCAGTCCTCTCGGGCGGTCAGCGCCCCCAGTGTTCCAATGGCCTGGTCACAAGAGAGATCTTTATCACCCCGACCAACCTATTTACACTATGGAGAATCCTGGCGCTTTGCTTCTTAAAGGCGATTCGCCATTTATTGTATTTTAAGGAGCTGACTGCGGGGGGGGGGGGGCGGAGGTGGCGTGAGGGCAACTCTAAAGGTAAATCCATTATATAAAAAGGAGAAAAAAACTAATAATTGAGCTAATTTGATCTGTTGACAAAATTAAAAACATAATTCTGAGTTAATGTTTTGTCTATGTGAAACAGCTCTTTTAATTGACGCGTCATAACTGATGTACCGAGGAATATTTTGCTCATGTGCTATCCTCGTATTAATATTCAAAGCGAATCGCCATGTTCACCTACGCAGCGTCACAAGGACCCGTGATAATCAGTACACTGTCTCCCTGGCACCAGCTGTGATCCCGCGTGGCCTTTGCCAAGTACCCGTAGCCTTCCTGCCCTTGCCGTGCGGCCAGGACCTTGATGTCTCCCCGTGTCGGCGATAGGAAGCTCTTGACGTTCCTCTAATCATTACTTTCCATCTACTCTTCTCGTATTAGTCGTATCGTTTCCAAATTTGAAACAGTTAACATGCCTTAATTTTTCTCACTTTGTGAATATTTAATTCCATCCTTTTCAACATCATTTTCAGGTTGTGTGAATCATTTTCAAAGCCCTTGCCATTCTCCCTCCACTAGCATCTGCATATTTTATGAAATGGCTTGGAAGAGTCTCTGAGGACCCTTGATAAAAATGAATCTGGCAATTGCTCATTAGTTGTTTACCTGGAGCACTAGAGATTCCCCAGAAATGGGGATGTTCCCCGTTGGATTTAATTTAGTAGCTTCTGGAGAAAAGAATTTGAATGATATTTTTTTTTCCCCCCCCGTTTAGCCTCATTATATTTCTTATTTTAGTAACCGGAAAAGAAGAATGAGCTACTTAAAATGTAACTTAAGAAAACCAAGATCTAGGGTTATATGAAAAGTTTGGTATTTAAATATCTTATAGTGAATCACCCCAAAGGCAGATATACTGTATCTGTAGAGCGTCCAGGGTCAACTGGGCAATCTTTTGGACGAAGAACACTATACTTCTCATTCCAAATCCATAGAAAGTCAATAATAAGAATGAGAGTATGGTGAAGGAACTCACTGGCGGATGGTATGGTCTCTCATTTAGTTTCAACCACTGGTTCTGTAGAGAGCATTAGGAAGCGTCTTCCAGCCGGGCCGAATGGGTCTTATCTGCTTGCAAATTCTATATTTCTTAGAATCCTGTAGGCAAGAAGGTTTGGCTGACCTTCAGGCTGGCTCACTGTTTTTAGACATAGTTCCCAAGCCTGGTTCGAAAGTAGTGACACCAACTCCAAGGGTATTACCTTCTCAGTGTCTTCTGACCCTCTCAGTGTCTTCTGACCCACCAGTGTCCCTAGACAGAATAATAACGGGATAAGAATAAGTAAATTCTATAGAATAAATCTACAGAACTGATTTGTCTGTGTTGTTGCCTGGCAACCTGAGGGTTTGTAGACTCATATTATAGGACTTTCACAGAGCAGGACGTAGAAACACAGAAGTTGTCCCCATTCGGCCCATCTAGTCATTGGTCTCATCTTAGATGCAGGAGTCATGTGCCTATCCCATGCATGAGACGATAGTCTTCTGCTGAGGGGCTGTTCCACTTATCTACCACAATTTCAGTAAAGTAAACCCCCTCTAGTTTTAACATTTCTCCTCTTTTTAAATAACCTTCCCTCCTGTTCATAGCTAAATCCCTCGCTAAGGATAGACAGACAGCTCTGTTCTTCACCCCACCTTGTAAAGTTCTAGTCCGAGTAAAACTCGCAACTGATGACATCACAATCCGCATTGATAACATTTTCCGCAAACTTTTTAACACGTTTCCCAGAACAAATAACATGAAAGAGAAAACAATAAACGTAATTTATGCCTCGATGTTGATTTTACCCTCGTCTTAAATCAAGCGGAGTCACTTTGAATTAAAGCGCAGCAAAAGGTTAGCACAATTTTTGGTAAATTATGTAACCGGTGTCAGAAATGGGATTTGAAGTCACAAACCTGTAAATTCTAAACCCAATACTCCATCCTTTAATAAATCTCCACTCCTCACTTTTCCGAACCAGATAACACCAGCAGTTATTAATCACCAAAAGCCGGTCCCCTTGGTATTTTGAGAACTGATGAGACTGACAAATCCTGCCTCATACTTTGTATGCAAATGATAAATTATAAATAAAATAAGAAAAAAAGTTTTCCATCGTTTGCGGGATTAAAATAGGATGGATTAATAAATACATTTTTTTTAAAAAAAAAATCAGTAAAATTCTTAGATTTTTTTATGGTAACTCTGCTCAGAGATACTCAAGACCCAAAGAAAGGTTATCGTTAAAAGAATTATCGGTGTTACAAAAGGAGTTATTAAAACGGTCTGTAAAGTATCTGCGGTTTAATAATAATTAATGAGGAATCCATGATTAATAAAGCTCGGGGTTTTTTTTTCTTACGTCTTGATGAATCAGGGTATTATCCAAAAGGACAATGTCCTTGTCGCTTTGATTAAAAAACAGTTTTACTCTGACTAACTATCTCAAAGGCATCAGGCCTTCATCGTCGTACAAAATAAATATTGAAATGAGCGTATCTGCTCGTTAACCTTGAAAACAATTTACAATTTTAAGAAGGGGGGGGGGGAATTTGCCGGGATTCCAAGCAAATACAATTAACTTTAAAAAAAAAAAAATCTGTGAATATGAAAACAATGTTACAGTTTGGTGACGGATTTTGACCAATAAGAACGCAATAAAACATCACCATATTTGGGAATGCAAAACACTGTATTTTGTTTAGTTTCGCAACAAAAGCTTCAAAACACAAGGAGGACTTGTATTTTGGTCATTGGACCTCCTGATGTCTTCCCCCTAAGGTAAGTAGTCCAGCAGGAAATAGTGCTTATAAAAACGCCTTACGCTGCGACTCACACCACCTTTTTTATTACTAGTTTCATTTTTTTACGTTTTTTTCGTATATTCTGTTATAGATTTTGGCCCATATTATAATGTTTTCAGGCAGCTGCATATTAGCCGTTAGTATGAGTTCTCGCTCTGTTATCTGAGGCCCAATCTACTAGACAAACACCCTGACTCCTTATCATACTGCCTGTGGGAAACAATAGAAGGTCTCGGTCTTAATCACCCAATGGGACACTCTGACTAATGGAAGGCTATGGAGAAACGGACTGCGTTAGCACTGCCATAAAGCATCAGCTCAGTGTGGTGCTTTTGATTACATCCACTCAACGCAATTGGAAGATCGGACTGCTTTGTGTCAAGCGCGAGGTCTGATCCTGTAGAAGCCTTTTTGCAGAAGACTAATAGAAGTCTATGGAGCAACTGACTTCATTAGCATTGCCATAAAGCATCAGCTCAGTGTGGTGTTTGAGCTGGGAAATAGCACAAGAAAATATCACCTAAAACATCACAAGACTGACAATAATGGCGGCCTCCAGGTCTGCAGATAAAGGGAGTTTATTGGAACAAAATGAGAGAAAACCAGGTATTTGTCACCGACCGACATTACTGTATACAGCTCCGGGGCTTATACTCAAGGAAAAAGTAGCTCAGGTTTTCTTGGCCCGAACTTTTTTGCCCGTTACAAAATGAGTAATAAGCGTATTTATTGGTCTTTTTTAGGATTCTTGCTAATCCATGGGAATATGGTGTTATTTTATCCGCGTGTGAATTAATGTACCAATCACTCCCCCGACTACCTTTTTATTTAGAAAGGCAATTCCCGGGCTTACAAACGACATCCTCTTCATCACCCTTTTTGAGAGGTGCTGAATACGTCACCCCAGCCAAGAACACCCATATTGCTGGCCCGCATCCCGCGGCAGATGGAGCCCCTGTGAAAATAAGCAGACAACGCACATTTGATGCTGAAATATGTATGTTGATAGATCGCTTGCACTAAACACTATTTGCATTAGAACATTGGGTTATACAGACCCGAATCCGTCTGAATTTACGCAGACGTCGAGGTCTTACAAGGGGGGATTTGTCACCCAAAGGTGTTTATGCAAACCCTTAAAGTAGAATAGTAATGAGGCTGAAATATCCTTAATTTCAGGAGTTTTCCGTGCCGGAGCAGCGGAGCTGTTACAGCACATAGTGGGCAGGAGTAACCGTATGAAACGTCGCCGAGTAAATCAAATCCGGGAATAAAAACTGGATATTTTCATGCTTGAAGCCCCCATCATTCAACGGCATTGGTTTAAAG
>VKOC01000010.1:6298640-6329246 GCA_009364415.1 Spea multiplicata
GTCTCACAGCTCCTAATCAATATTTCTGTTTTTCTGTCTGCCAGGTAGGGCTGCTAGAGTGCCGCAGATAGTGCTGGACGGTAACCTTAAAAAAGGAAGGCCAGAGATATTTACTTTGCCTCCATGTCAAGCTCCACAGAGACCCCGTGGTACATGTAGTGGACCCATGACAGCTTTTATATTAACCATTGACATCATCTGAACAATGATTCCATCTAACCAATTACCCAGGCACCTAAATCGCAAAAAAAAACCTAACGCAATGGCAACGCAAATGAACAAACAAGAAATTTTAAAGTCATGAAGACAATTGGACTTACTGCACTGGGCTTTTGGGGTATTTATATTAACCCAATGACTAAAGTGCATATTCTACAACTTAAGAAGCATTCTTTTCATGAATTGCATATGAAGAATAATGAAGATGCAAAATTAACCATTGTGTACATAGTTTAGTAAATAGTTAGTAGATGTTATGTTTGATAGAGTTAATAGATTTCATGTTTGATAGAAGTTAGAAGATTTCATGTTTGATAGAAGTTAGTAGATTTCATGTTTAATAGAAGTTGGTAGATTTTCATCAGGCTTAGCATCTTCCCGAAGAAGCCCTTTTTTGCTTTGTAGTCTCGCAGCTCCTAATCAATATTTCTGTTTTTCTGTCTGCCAGGTAGGGCTGCTAGAGTGCCGCAGATAGTGCTGGACGGTAACCTTAAAAAAGGAAGGCCAGAGATATTTACTTTGCCTCCATGTCAAGCTACACAGAGACCCCGTGGTACATGTAGTGGACCCATGACAGCTTTTATATTAACCATTGACATCATCTGAACAATGATTCCATCTAACCAATTACCCAGGCACCTAAATCGCAAAAAAAAACCTAACGCAATGGCAACGCAAATGAACAAACAAGAAATTTTAAAGTCATGAAGACAATTGGACTTACTGCACTGGGCTTTTTGGGAGTATTTATATTAACCCAATGACTAAAGTGCATATTCTACAACTTAAGAAGCATTCTTTTCCTGAACTGCATATGAAGAATAATGAAGATGCAAAATTAACCATAGTGTACATAGTTTAGTAAATAGTTAGTAGATGTTATGTTTGATAGTATTTAGTAGATTTCATGTTTGATAGAAGTTAGTAGATTTCATGTTTGATAGAAGTTAGTAGATTTCATGTTTAATAGAAGTTGGTAGCTTTTCATCAGGCTTAGCATCTTCCCGAAGAAGCCCTTTTTTGCTTTGTAGTCTCACAGCTCCTAATCAATATTTCTGTTTTTCTGTCTGCCAGGTAGGGCTCGAATCTTGTTGGGACAGCTCCGGAGCCACAGAGGGCCACATCAGCCTTAGTCACCTGGTACTTTGGGAAAATAAATGAGCTTTCAACGTAGCACATTCCCAGTCTCCTCTCACGTTACAATGTTCACATTTGGACCATTCTCAGAAAGCAGTGAAAGCCGTAAAGTCCTTCATCTTCAGCTCCGGCTGTGGATTTGCATGCTTGTCAGCAAAGGTGATGTGAGCGTCCCTGGATGACTGGATGTCCACGTTGTATCCGTAGAAGAACTGTCCATCTGGAGTGCCGCAGATATAATGTCCAGATTCTTCCGGCTGAGCTTGGACGACAAATCTGATAATTTTTTTGTGAAAGAAGTCAACATAAAATAAAATAAGTAATTTCTAAGTACTGTCGTTTTGATGCTGGTCCTCTAAATGGCTTTCTTTTTTTTACAGTTCCTTAAACTTGTGAATTATAACCCAATTGCTCCGTTTTGGAGCATTTCTGTTGTGTTTCTTTCATTGTTTCCCTTTCATACCTGATTATATGGAGCGCTCTTTGTGGGAAGCTTTTGTGTTAGCGAAAATCAGTCAACACTCGGAACGTTCAGCAAAGTATAATTGAAAAAGAATTGTTCGCACACTGTGTTAAATTACATACTTTTAGCTAGGATATCACAATACATAAAATGCGGCCACTGTACTTTTTTTTCCTGTACTATGCATTGAAAAATCACTTTAGTTTCACCCAATTTCTGTATTGTAAAGGTAAGTGGGCCCTTGTTTTCTCGGCGACTGAGAGTTTCGCTCTTATTAAAAGGCCTACAAGAGGAAATATATTCATTTTCGTACCATAAACAAGGCAGTAATAAAATGTTACCAGCGGTAGGTAAAATAACCCGGGGCTGGCTTATTGTACCAGGAGGTCACCTTGTATAGGAAAATGCTCAAAAATGATTGGGGTGCTGGAGAAACGAAATGCATTCAATTTAACTGCTCTGTTAATGGTTTCAAAAAGGATAATCGTTTCTCGTTAAGTTGCAGAATTACTGTGAAGCTATAATGCATTATGGGAAGGTCAGGTTTTCGGTTCCTTTTGGGTTTAAGATGGACTTTTTTGATATTATGGGGGGTGAGAAGAGATTTTTTGGTGGAAAGGGATTTGTGGCTGTTCGCCCATCCTGAATTCATAGTTTCCGCTTGTATTAGAATACAACAAAACTGTGTGTGAGATTCTAGCGTTGTATACAGTAATAACCCCCAGCGCTGTATACAGTAAAATAACCCCAGCACTGTATACAGTAACAAACCCTCAACGCTGTATACAGTAATAATTCCCCAGCACTGTATACAGTATTAACCCCCAGTGCTGTATACAGTAATACACCCCCCCAGCGCTGTATACAGTAATATTGGTCGTCGTTATGATAAAGTGTCAGGGTGTTTCATCTTCCATAAAATATTACAATTCTATTGTTAATGTCAGTATGACCTCATCAGTATATCATCAACAGTACTCCGTAACTGGCCTTCTACAATGAACACAATTCACAATATATATATCTATATATATATATATATATATATAAAAAGATTGTAAACTTAGTCTTAGTCTGTCAATTCTAGTCTTGTCATATCCCTTGATTAAATGTATAGCAAGAAGCGCTGCGTAAATTGGTGGCGCTATGTAAATACGGTACGGTCCAAAATACTGTGTTGTGCCGCTATTACTTTTATGACTGGGACTGGATTAGCTGGCCGGTTAGTTAGTGAGGTAAGAGCCTTGTATAGTTAGTCTCCAAGATGGAGTAGGATTTGTTTTTTTTGTTTTTGTTTATTTATACTGTAAGTGCAACACTGTGGTCCATACAAAGCTGCAATAAACCGCATTTTGCTTTTATTCTGCTGGCGTTTGGAGTTTCTTGTTTTGATCGGGCCATCCTGCCACAAAAAATAAATAAATAAATATATATATTGTATGTATATATTAACCTAATAACATTAAATCTTACAAAAGGATTTGCTCCAAAAAAGCATTCCATCTATAAAACGAATATTCTAAATAAAAAATAATTGTAAAAAAAAATCATTGGTAACTGAGAAGGGGTTAACAGTGCGACAAATAATTTTCATCGCGTTGAGAATTGCAGTTTTCTTTTCTTTGTGATTGCCTCCTCCCCATGTATTTTTATATTTGAATAGCAGGTCACGTTGCATCAGGCCTCGTGAATATTTAAAGCAATGTTTTATTATGTAAGCATATTACCGAACTAAGGAACAAGTTATCTATCTGGAGGACAAGATGTAAAGCGAATTGAAACCCGAGAATAAAGTCTCTATGTATATAAAACATAGTTGTGTGGGGGGGTTTTTTTCTCTTAACAGTAAAAAAAAATGCTGAATATGCACACAGTTTGTGCATTAATAATAACAGAAAAGCCTAGATAGATGCACCTCAGCACTATTCTAATTTAATGAGAAACAATAAAATTGTTTTCCAAAGGGGCCTATTTAGGTCCGTGGAATAGAGATATTAAAGTTTCAAGATTTATTCTAGTTTTTCTTAAGGTATGCTGATGTGCATTTTCTCATATGCTATAAAGAATTTCCGTAGGCACCGGGTATAGAGCTGGGCATTCTGGATATACAGCATCCTCCACAAAGGGTTAATATATTTTATTGTATAGATTATTATTTTAGACAATTTTTAATATTTAATTTAGTTTTCAAATTATGCCAGAAGATGCCATTAATTATGTCGTGTCACTGCAGGGACCTGGAGAAATTGGCTTAAATCACGGACCTGTTAACACTTTTAGTGCCAAGATAGAATTTCTGGTTTCTCCAGTAATCTACTCATTCATATTGTGTTTTATTGTTTAACTTTGGGAAGTTCATTAAAGTCCATTTAACACTATCCATGCTGCTCATTTCTATAATGTTATAAAATCTATATCATGCTATTTCTTGTAGTACCAAAAAATGTGGTTTACTATGCAATTTGTGGATGTCCTAAAATATATATAGGATTAACATCAAGAGAATTACGCATCCGCGTTCGAGAACATGTACGAGACATTCTAGCGGCTAGAAACGCATCAGATTGGACAATATTGAAAACAATACCACGTCACCTCAAAATTTCACATAATTGGGATCCCTCAAGTCTACACATAAAGGGAATTGAAAGGATCAACACAGGAGTACGAGGAGTTTATGTACTTCCCACACCATGATTCAGGAACATCCCCATCAACAAATATTGAAGACCTATATGAAAAGAGATCAATTCCGAAAATCAAAATTACCAGAAGCCAGCAATGAGTTAATAATATTATTATATATAATAATATTATTATTATTATATTTTGAATCATAATCTTATCAATATGACTACATAGAAGTAATCATTAATATGTTGTCACTATGCACTGCATTGTATTATTATATATATATAATATATACTTTTTTAATGATTTATTTAATTTAATGAAATGTATCACTTGCTTTATTATTAATTATATGATTGATTGTTTAATTGATGGCACATTCATTCATTTTTAATATGTATCATATATGTTATGATATATATATATATGCACTTTAATATTTTATTAATTCATAATATCTATATACCATGCAGTTGTAACTGTGTTCTACAAGAATGAAAAAATATAAAAACAGGGTACTTAGCTTTTTAACCCTCTATTCATTCCTCGGAACACATATGTGGTAGCTTCCCCAAGGACTCTTCCTTCAAAAAGCCCCTTATAACAGGTATATGGATAAAACAGAACAAATTCTGGGGATACAGCTTTAAAAATACTCTGTAAAAAGAATAAAAACCACAAATGGTGCAATAATGTTTAAAAGGTTTAAAACAGCCCCCACTAGTTGTGCCACACTCACAAGATTGTAGTAGGAACTGCGCCTTAAAGATAGCCTGTATCTTAGGAATCCTGAAGATTTACTGGAACTTTTTAAAACCACCTCAAAGTTTTAAAAACCGGTCATCTGCTGGATACAAGCGAATGATAGGCAGGCAGGGTATCGTCCAAAAGCTCTTTTCTGGATGTATTATAACTAGTCCCTGATGAAGTCAACATATGACGAAACGCGTTGGACTTAGTTTCTTAAGACATTAAGCATTTTTAATGGGCTATTTTAAATAAAGAGCTTTTGGAAGATACCCTGCCTGCCTATCATTCGCTTGTATCCAGCAGATGACCGGTTTTTAAAACTTTGAGGTGGTTTTAAAAAGTTCCAGTAAATCTTCAGGATTCCTAAGATACAGGCTATCTTAAAGGCGCATGTTCCTACTACAATCTGGTGAGTGTAGCACAACTAGTGGGGGCTGTTTTAAACCTTTTAAACATTATTGCACCATTTGTGGTTTTTATTCTTTTTACAGAGTATTTTTAAAGCTGTATCCCCAGAATTTGTTCTGTTTTATCTATATACCATGGTATGTATTTACATGATTGATTGTTTGATTGATGGCACATTTATTTTTAATATTTTTTATATATGTGATGATGAATTTATGCACTCCCTTATTTATAATATTTAAATACCATGGTCACCCTATGCACTTTATCTGGAAATGCAATGCACTTTATATTTATATATTTCTTTATGTATCTTCATATTTTATTTTTTATATCACACTTAGGTGTCATTCTGGCACACTGGTATTTTTCGTTAATGTAACGAAAGTCCCAGTGCGGCGACGGCCGCCCTGAGATCCTGCTCCTGCCCCAGTGCCTCGTCCCCCGGCGCGCATGCTCGGTAAATACTTGTTTAAATGTACTATACCTTATTATAAATATTACACGTTTATTACGGATCCAATACAATCAATGAGTGCATTTCATAGAAAATTATAATGAACAACTGTGGTATGATTAAGCACTTTATAATTGAGATACTGGTTATATGCACTTGAGGCACTTTATATGCAGCTTCAACGTCTCCACATGCTCTGATTTAATAATCTTGAAACCTCTGTTGTCTAGATAATGAGATATTGTATATGTTTTTATATATTTTCTTTATGTAATAAAATAATATATTTTTTAAAAAAAGCAAGGCCTTGTGTAGAACTCTTTTTATTCAAGGTGTTTGTAAGAGTCTCCCTGATTTGATCATGAGATCTGTATATACACCACAGTAATTATAGTATTGTGTTATATATGTGGAAGGTGTTATAGGATTCTTTTGTATTATCATGCTATTCTTGTCCTTTGGCACTACAGTTTAATGCAAACAAATGAAGACCCTGTGAGCTGTTGGTGTGAGGAATGATGGTGAACTGTAGAACTACATCCAGGTCAGAGGTTGGAACAGGAAGTACAAGGCAATGCAATACTACAGTACTTGCATAGCAACTCCATAGCAACTACAAGCAAGTTTATTAATTCATATTTTGTATAATTATGCCTGTTTTCCTGTATATCTACCAAATATGTATGTTGGGGAGATTATTATTTTTGGGCCGAATGTTGGTATTTACCATTTGAAATGTACACTCCTTTTGTCCTGATTCCCCTCCCCCAAAATGACTGCAGTTTTTTTCTGAAGTAATACTGCAGTTTTTTGGACATGAAAAAAACTGCAATACTGCACTTTTACTGCATTTGTACTTCACTGTGCTGCACTTTTACAGCAAACTTACTGCACTTTTTTTTATATTGCAAACCTACAGTTGTAATTCAATGTGCTGCAGCTTTATTGCATTTGTACTTCCTTACAAAAATAACTGCAGTACAGTGAAGTACAAATGCAGTAAAAGTGCAGTATTGCAGGTTTTTTTCATGTGCAAAAAACTGCAGTATTACCTCAGAAAAACTGCAGTAATTTTTTCGTAAGTGACCTGTTACTCTGCCTATTTTTACCTAAAATAACTTTTTTTTCACCTCTCTCTTTGTTCTTTCATAGCCATTCTGATATATCCCAAGCCGTGTGCCAGCCGTCTTCTTAAGCCTGGCACTAGCCCTATGTTCATTTAATTTATACATACCCTTTGGCATCCTAATACTAATTACCTCTAATTACTGTTACAGGAGAGCAGCAGTTTTCCCTTTTGTTTTAATTACCCATAGCACTCCTTTAGATTGTAAGCTCACGAGCAGGGTCCTCAAAAGCCCACCATTCCTGCCTGGAGCTTTTTATAAAGGTACCATAAGGCTAGATGGCAAGCTTACGGGCCAGGTTATATCTCTATGTACTAATGTATATTTGTTATGTATGCGTTAACTGCCCCATTTAAATTGTACTGCGCTACGTAATGTGTTGGTGCTTATTGAATAAAAGACAGTAATAATAATAATAAAATTATGATTTTCAGTTCTTTATGGCTCTATAAATACACCTTATTGCAAGAAGGGAGTCACCCCGATCTCGTCTAACAATATGTCAGTAATTACAGAAAATTCAATAGTACTTTCCGCGGAAAACCCAGCAGACGCTCCGATGTGGATGGCTTTGTAGGAAAGGGGAAAAAAAAATGTTTATTAAAACGCAAACACAGCTTCTCGTATGAATATTTATACAAACAAATGAAGACGCGCTTTCCATATTACTCCTTAATTACTAGCTGTTTAAAATCTTATTTGATACATTGTAATAAGATATATTTCTTGCGATTCACAATGGCAAACATCTTATCAAAGTGTGTCAGAGATGAAATGAGATAATGATGCCTGTGTTCGCTAATATGATAATTGAGACAGAACAATAGGAAAATATGAATTTCAAATCGCGCCGGCAAACATCAGCCCTGCCATCACGACCGAACGCCGCCTCGTTTGCGAGTCGGTAAATGATGCTTCGGTGTCATATCTCGCAGAGCTTTTCTTTTATGATGGAAGCAAAGCTTCCAGCCTTAATTCGCTTCACGAGGACAGAGCTGTTTTCTTTTCTTTATGAAGTTCGTATTGTCGTTTGTAAACGTGGCTTTAGAATAAGTATGTTTGATCAATTTGTAATAATTTATCTTCATTCTGACAGGGAAAATCTTGGGAGTTTTTTTGTTTTGTTTTTTTACCTGAAATAAATAAACTTTTGAAATCCATCTAACGGCACTTAGTCTTAACTTTCTAATTGAGGTTAGTGATGCGTTTGTGTGACGTCTCATCCATTATACCCCAAAAATGAAGGCCTCCCATCCAAGCCGCAGAATAAACTCATGATTTCGTAGCTTCGGAAGAATGGGGACCATAAGCATGACCTTGGGGTAGGTAGATGATTCACCTTGCAAGATTTGCCGTTCAAGGGACAACAAGGCACAAGTCAGGTCCATCAGCCTTGATTAATATCTAAAACGTCAAAAAAAACAGTAATCAAGATTGAAAAAAGATCTAAATCCATCAAGTTCAACCCTTCCACCTATGACCGACACTTTATTTGCATTATGTTCCATATGGTAATCTTATAAGAGGTATATAATCCAGACTTCTAAACCCGCACTGTACAACTATAGGTAATACTCAATGATCACAATAACAGATATCTCTGGTAAAAAATCTATGGGCTGTAGAACAGATATCATTGTGGGTAATAAGTGGTCATACCTAAATACCAGTGAGAAATCATGATGTATGATGTAATCACATTCATTTTGTGGGGTTTTATTTCATACTTGATGTATACAGTGTGTATGTATATATATATATACTAATATATATGATACAATTGTATATATAATATATAATATTATTTTATTGTATTATAGAAATATTTTTTTATTGTATTATAGAAATAATTAAATGTTGCATTACGTGAAATAAATTAGTAAAAATAAATTAGTAAAATGACTTTTTGGGAATTACTTTATGCAACATCTTTGAACGGAAAAGTATTTGGGGCAGCTTTTTCAATTACCCCAAGATCAGGGAAAATTGAGGAATAAAATAACCCTCGACGCATATAATAATACAATATTATAAAGAATCTAAATTCTTCCTTAACCACCAATATATATCTTTCAGTGATGTTTTGCCAAAATAAAGAATCAAATAGTATGCAGATTTTCTACACTTGAATATATATCCAAAAATATTTTTACTAGGGTTTTTTGTATAAATATATATAAATATAATAATATATATTATATATATATATGCATTTTTTTTATTTTTTTTGTTGTAATTTTCTAGATTGTACGCTCCAAAACATATTTTTTTCTGTAAACCCAAGTTGTAATGTGATGTACTACTTCCTGTGGCCTGTTTATCCATTGTACAGCGCTACAGAATAGGATGGCGCTATATAATACAATAAATAGCTATTTTTGACAAAGAAATTCTGATCTGAGACGTTTTACCAAATTTATACATACTTTCCTTCCAGCGCAAGTGAAGTCTAAGTTCATGCCACATTTTAAATAAATTCCTTTTTTCCCCAGTATTATTTAAGGGTGAAAAAAAGAGAAAAACAACAAATTTCCATCACAAATATGTTTATTAGCATATCTGCTCACTGTAAAATGTCTCGGGAAGTTTTCGTAAGTTCTGTTTGGCTTCTTTGACATATATTTTTTTTTCTTCTTTCTCTGTGTTTTATTCACAATGGCATTGTTATTAGTGTCAAGAACATCTTGAAACACTTGGGATTTGGTATTTAAACTTCCAAATCTGGTTCAGGCAATTAGGGATCTATGTTTCTAATTATGTGATCTCCGCACTGAACTATAAAGTTGACTTGGGCAGGCTGCATATAACACATAAGTGGCAGATTTAAACTTGTTAAATGAGGCAGTTTTGGGCCAATTAAAGGAAAAAAAAAATCAAGGCTTGGCATCGAAAACAGGGTGGAAGCTCTCTCGCGGATTTGCTTGAAGGCAAAAACAACAGATTTAAGAACATGATTTTTATGAATAGAAATATAAACTTTTGATGGCAAATAAGAACCAGTTGACCCACTCTTCCAAAAGTTTACTTTTGTACATAATTTATTAGTTCTTTCAAGGCCCAAAGTATTCTTATGCTGAGAAAAGTTTCTTTTTCATGTGGATTTTGTTATCGCGCATGTTCTTAACGCCTCAACAGGAAGGCTGAAACCTACATCTGGGAAAAATCTCAAGTATGAAAAACGGAAGGACGGTTTTCTTTGGTCCACCCTGCCCAGTCCGACTGTCTATTCGTGGAAAGCACTGCAATGCCGTCTTCCCTCACATGACTGCACATATGAGGATGATGTCATGTCATGATGTCATATCCATGAGTCTCCTATTTTTTTAACCAGATCTGGGGATCTCGTAGAAACAGAGAATCTCCCGGCAGATCAGACCCATCCTCGAGTTTCAGATTATGACCTCTTGCTCTAAAGGGTAAATTGGTAGGTTTGGAACTGATTTATATTCCACATTGAATCTACACTGACCTGATGAGTTTCTGAACTATATAATACTTCGAACCCCTGCTTAAATACAGGTGATTTAGCTACTAATACTTTTAAATCCATTCCATTCATGTTGATGAAGTCCTAGAGCAACATGGTCATAATTCATCATTCTATATTTATCCTTCTACAGAAAAGGGCAAATATATAAAGCGCTGCTTTATAAATGGTAGAGACCTTGGCAGGCCCGGCCCATTAGAGGGCCGCTGGCCTTAAAGTGCCAAGTCCGCCTAACCATCGCCAGTCCTGCCCTTGACCCACAATTGACTACTTGATGGCTTTGGCCAAACCGTTAAGAAATATGCAAATATCACAATACATATTCCTTACAACTATAAGATATTAAAAATGGCTATAAAAGCATGGTGGGCATTCGTCTTTAACGGCGCAATATATATTTTTATCTTACATGTTAACGGATCCAGAAGATGGTATTCAAGATCACTTAAGAGATTTTTTTTCCAGTTCTAACAATGGTGCTATTAGTTTATCTAAAGTATATTCCACTCCTTATCTCTTAAGTGTTTCTTCCACAGTACGAGACATTAACATATATTTCTCAAGGAAGAAGCGAGAAAAGGAAAAAAAACTACAATGGAAGCGAAATAAAGCCCGAGGAAAAGGTCTATAAAAATTTTCTCGCTTTGCTAATCCCTTCTCACTAATGTTTCTTTGTAAATTTGTCAGATGGGAATAATATTGCCTCATAACTCTCCAGACGTGAAGAGCATCACTGCACAAAATTACGTACTTGTCAAAGCAATGGGGGATTTATGTTAGTGTTTTCAAGATGTGATTGTATTCGACTTACTTTCTTAGTGTACATTATAGGAGCTATGGAGGCAAAAAAAAAAAGAGAAAAGTGATGGTAATCGGTATGAAATCTCGATAGAATCTTGGAAATATATCATTGACTTAAACAAGAAGGTATTTAACGGAATATCCCGAACTCACAGGGTGGCTGAATCAGGATGACAATAGTGTACGTCCAATGATGATATCAGAAAATAAGCTTTTCTATGGAAGAGTTTGTCAACGCAGAGAAAAGCTACCCAGCAGACAAGGTAGCAGCGGGGGAAACATTTATGCGCGGTGTACACTATACACTCTTACCTCTTAATCTCTTATTATCATGAAGCTGTGATGGACCCAGACATTCAATATCTATGATATACCTAAAATATTTACATAGAAATATAGAAACATAGACTATGCCAGCAGACCAGACCCATTCGGCCGATTTAGTCACCTGTTTTTCCTGCTGTAAAGACCTAAATCGGTCCTTATTCAGGTGCCATATCCCGATCCCATGTATCTTTAAATTTCACCACTGTTTTAGCCTCTTCCACTTCTGTTGAAAGGCTGTTCCACTTATTTACCACCCACTCAGTAATTTTAAATTATGGTGATGGAGTTAAAAAAAGATTGTTACATGTGGTTGCTGGTCAACCTTCTTAAATTCAAGTGTCCCTTTCCCAAGGGTTTTTCCATATTATGTGCGGAATTCACGCGTGGCGCCTGCAGACCTAATAGTAATCCAATAACTTGGGATTGTTTTGTTAACAGCCGTGGGTTCTGATAGCCGACCCTCATGCATCGAAACAGTTTAACTGGAAATAAGCGACCCAAAAAGATGCATTTGAGTCATTTTTATATGTTCTTCTAATAGGCTCCACCAAAATGAGCTTGTGTCTAAGCCCACTTTTCATCCCAATCAATGAACGTTCTTCATCTCTTTGTTCAGTCTTTCGAGCTTAAGCGGCAACACAAATTATTTATACCCTTTGTCCTCCAGCTCTGGAATGACTGCTCTTTGATGTATGGCACATTGTTATCCCCTTTAATGTTTAAAAGGGGGGAGAAACAACAGATTTAAGTACTCTGTCCATTGGTATTTTGACAGCCGAAAGCCATCATTTTCCCCCATTCACCTGCATTTAGTAATCCTATAAAGGAAAGGCAATTTTAGAACCAACAGGAGATTGGGCGCTGCAAGGTGATAATTCTGTAACATTTCGGCTATAAATACCTGACAAGGCCGGTGCTGATTCAGCTGCCTGCCGGAGAAGCACATTTGCCCTTTTATCTGTGTCTGAACGTTGAAATGCAATTGGACTTTGAGCCCCTGCGGTGAAAATCTATGATATTGATCAGGACTTTTCTCTAAGGTAAATCTTCTGTAAGGAAATCCCCCATGACAAATTTTGTCTGAACCGCTTTTTGATTGCTGGTTTGCTCTAAACAGTCTCTTAGGGCAGTGTTAAGTACTCTCAGCCTCTCCACGTTATGAAGCCCGGCCTTTGTTTACCGAAAACCACTCTTCTGACGGGAAAGAAAAGCCAAAGAGTGAATGAGACGATAAGTCCTGTGCGTAGAAATATGTTCGTAAAGGTCCTAATTGTTGCACAAGGTTGGGTGGATGAAGCTCGGAGGTGTTCCAATAAAGGTTCATATTTTCATAGAAAGATAAAAATCCAAGAATAAGGAGGTTTTATCGAATTGTCTAGTTTTTAAACATTAAAGCTTTGTTTTGGCCAATCCAATCAATATATTACAAAAATATCATGGGTAAAAGTAGATATGGTAGATTTGATCCAAGGCGAGTTCAACTGTCTTGGAGTGAAGAAGGGATTTTTTTTAGTTCGAGATGACATTTTTGCCTTCTTCTGGATCAAGTAATATGGAATTGAATGTATTTAACTTTGTCATTAACCGGTCTTCAGTAAGGTTCAAACATGGCCTAATTTTAGCAGAAACACAGAATTGTCAGCAGACCAGACCCTGTTGGCCCCATCCAGTTGCCCATTTTTTTTCTGCTGTAAAGACTCAAACCGTAACCAGTCATTGGTGTTGACTGGTTAAGGAGCCATATGTCAGGTGCCATGTCCATATCTGATGAGAGACTTTTCCACTTATCTACTACCCTCTAAGTAAAGTAAAACTTTATTTGACATCTAGGCCTCTGACCCTCTAGTTTTAGATTATGACCTATTTCTCTAACATTTATCATCCTTTGAAGGGTTCAGGGGCCATGGATCTGTACCAATGGTTTACTGAGAAAATTAGTTTTGGTTTCATCAATGAAGCTACTAGATCTGTAAGAGTCCCTTTATAACCAGTATTAATAACACTAAAAAGGGATTTTGCAATGTTGGCCTGAAAGAAAAAACCTCTAACAATATTTGCAATACTTTTTGATGGACCAACGTTCACGGAGAAAAAAGTAGAGTCCTGCAAGCTTCATGTCTCCTCATCTGAAGACAGGACCTCTGATGTCTTGAAAGCTTGCGTGATCCTCACTGCGTGAATGTTGTCCCACGAAAAAGTATCACCTGCTTCTTTGAATTATATTAGGTGACAATGTTTATGCCTTGTGGTAGGACCTCAGGTCCAACAGGTTCCAACGTATTATAAGCTTTGTCTGGTACAACTATTGAGAAGGTAAAGTCTTGGTTGGGCTCGGCTAACCTTCAATGACTATAACATCATTGAGCGTAACATTGTTATCAAGTTCTTCTTTTTGATATGAGACCTTAAGGCGCAAATCTTACATACTTTTAGACGTCAGCTCAGTATCTATCTATCTACCTGTATATCTATCTAGGTATCTATATATTTCTTTTTGTGTACTTTTTTACCTTCCTTCCAGCTGCAATAAAATTGACATTATTGGAACGTTATTTTTTTTCACTGGGTTCAAAGGCTAGCTGCTGCAGACATAAACAGTAATAGAGCCGCACATCTCTTTTTATGTAAGCTGTATTTCTGTCTTGCAAAGATACCTTGCCTGTCTCTATGAATTACTCTTGCATTCTTGTAAGAGATAAGGTGTGAGGTATTTATGTTGCGCTCAATACTACTATAGCTGATTTATAGAATTCAACCTTCTGCCAGATATGATAAAACTCAGCCATCGCCAAAAGAAAAATTCTCTTGAATACTGCTTAGACAATGATTTCTTGCCCTGCTGCTACAAGAGATGGCCAACACCGATAAAAAAGAGGGTCACTTCCGTCTCTCCACTGGATATGTCTTTGGCGATGAGTAGGAATCAATCATAAAGAGTAGGTGATTATTGTTGTATGAGAGATCAAACTTAGCTGGCATCTGGACCCTAAACATGCCTTATTTATAGGTTCTTTGGATTAAGAGCTTTATGTTGGTGTCACAAATACATAACAGCTATCTCTATGATAAATTAGCTCTTCAAGACACTATAACAACACTAAAACTAGCAATGAGAAAAGGACTTTGGTCAAAAAGACATGTTCCAGCAAGTTCTTGTCTTCTCAGCCACCAACTGCTCCATGGTGTAGATATAATAAGACATAATGGGTTACTTTATATTTTATATGGAAAATATAACATAATGAAGAACAAACTTTGATTTCATTGTTACTCAACATTGACTGTCTGATGCCGTCAGCAGTGTTCAAGTGCGATATCAAATAAATTCAATTGATTTAACCACTGAAGAAAGGCGACAACTGGTTCAACCAGCTCAGGATATGATCTTGTTTTTGGCCTTCTGTACCATTCTGTGATTGTCAGTGATCTCTACACTTTTAGTATACAGCGTGGTATATAAAACTTCCAATTATTGATTAATTCAAGATGGCGTACTCTTAAGGTAGTCAGATGTTGGACCATGGGTGGCCACTGAAGATAAAGTACATCTCCGGCCAGAAGACTATTAATCATTGGCCAATTACTCCTAAACCTAGAGATCTCAGAGGGGCGGCACGATACCTCTAGGTATCCCCCACAAGGGAGCAGAGACCCTTCAGTGTGAGGAGGTCTCACGATGGGATTTTTGTCTCTTGATTTGTTATTCTGTGCCTCTAACACATATCTACTCTCTCTTCTGTCTCCCAAGCTATACACAGTGAGATCCTTTAAACATTCCTGATACTTTTTATCCTGCAAACCATTCGCTGTCCTCTGAACTCTCTCCAAAATATCAATATCCTTCTGAAGATGGGGTCTCCAGGACTGCACCCAATGGTAGGAACTACAACATCTCTGACCCCACTCCACCAGCCTTTATACGCTGAGCGTTGTTCCTCGACATCTAAAAATCTAATCTCCAGGCCAGCTCTAGCTTTGATACTCACCGCCGCGCATCACAGCCTCATTACCTTCCAAAATAAAGTTATTTTCCAAATGCCTACTAAAGTGAGCAAGAACGCCTCCCCTCCCCCAACCGCTAAAAAAAAATAAATAAGATACTTAAATCTGCTGTAACGCAGAATGCCGCTATACACATTAATCTATAAAGCTCAAAATGCATTTCGTCAATTACACTTCTTTTAAAATACATTTTCTCCTGCAACTAAAATGCTCCTTGTTACAAGATCGCTTTGTTTATACACTTTACTTTCCCTTTAAAGTTTAATCATACCAAAAATCGCAATAATACATTATCTGTAATAATGTAAGGTAATCTGCATACTTATGAACTCAAACTGATGTTAAAGACAAAATATTTCCTTAAATCTTCCTCGCTAGACACAGTCCCATTTTTTATTTATAAGCTTGTTTTAAGTAGTGCTTAATTTCCTGTATTTTCCTCGCCCAAACGCAATGCACTTAATTTCTTATCCTATCCACGGTAACATGGTTTCCATAAAAATGAGCATCGATGATCAAAGTGCATTTCTGTATCATAAACAAATTACAACTGGGCAGGCTTTGAAATATCATAATCTAATTAAGCTTGGAAACACTTTTGGCAGGGGCTTGAAATATTTAGAACTATGTGCCGGCTCATCTGACTTGTTAGAATTTTCAATGAAAGCGGTAAACAACGGAACATTCTTAGGACGTTAATTTTTCTGCAGAATTTCCAGTTTTGATCAGATATTTAATGCGTGCCCGTTTGCCGATTTATTATCTGTTAATGGTGTGTCAGGGGCACAAATAACTATGAAATGCTAATCCGAAACCGGGAGTGTTAACGGCATTTTAGATTCCTTTTGTGTTTTTGCAAATAGCAAATGTAGAGAGTGATTATAGGGGAATGGGGGGGGGGGTTTGGGTCGCCCTCCTGACTTTCTGCTTTGTCTTGCTCAGAAGCATTCCCAGACACACACTTACATTAGCATACCCAAACACGAACACCCGCTAACACAACCAGACACACGCACATTAACATACCCAAACATTAGCACCCAACATACACATTAACATACACAGACACACACTAAAATACCTAGAAACATACACACAAACATAACCACACACACAAACACTACATTTACAGACATGCACACTTATATTAGAATATCCACACACACTAATATAACCACACACGCACACACATTAACACAAACATACACACTAGCATGCTGTACCTAGAAACACAAGCACAGGCACTCCCATTAACGCAACCAACACACTAACACACATACACACTAATATACCAAGACACAGTAACATACCAAGACACACATACATACAATAAAATACACATTTATAGGACTACAGTACATTTAATGCTGTTTTACTCGAATACTGAGTATTTATTTACTATTTATTTGTGTTTGAAAAACTTCACAATTTATAGCTAAGTTATCTCTGCCCTATTGTTGCTGGTGGTTGTTGATTGGTTAAGCCAGTCTATGTAAGAGTGAGGTCATGAAAATAGAAATGTGATAACATAATTGATATTGATAGATGGCTCAGAACCTTACTAGTTGGTTACTTACCCAATTCGCTCAATTTTCAGGATGCTGACAAAGACCAGACTCGTATGAGTTTATCTCACACAATACGTAAAACAATCTTCAAGCACTGAACGAGGCGTTAGTCCGTCGGAAAAGGTCTCCTACTGGCTCGTACAAGCCGACTGCTATTTTTAGGTGTTCACCTTGCTGGCATTTCTAACACTAGGTAAGGTGAAACACTGACAAATGAGATCCACTGTGACCCAGTATCCCAGGAGAAACATCTAAGTTTATTTTATACATAAAAATGACCTTAAAAAAAAAGCAAAAACTTTAGAATGGAACGCGCATTCATCAAGGTCTTGCAAGTCTCTCCGGACTTGGTTAATTGATGATAGAGTGCGAAATACGGACTTAATGGGATTATAAATCTCTATAACAGGTAAATTTTACTTAAAATTATTATATTTATGTAAAATTATATATATATATATATATATATATATATATATATATATATATGTAACTGATGCTGTTGATTCTGCCCTGCACAATATATATAATTATATATATATATATATAATGGAATATATTCTTAGAAGTTCTCGAATACCCATCACTAATAAATTGTCCCCAATCCCTTTTCTTAGACCATAGCCAACATCAATCTGACCATTTCTAATGAGATATGGAATAATACTGCATGGTGTACACTTGCTGTCAGCTAGCGGCTGATGGGTTTAGAATAAGAAACGATCCTTCATTAATTAACCTTCACTTCCTATGTAGATTCACTCATTGAGATGCAGGTAATTAAACCAAGGTCATATCAAGGACTGACAAGAGAAAACAGCAGCATGTATGTGATATAGACAAAGTGGATAAAAGAATGAAAACTCAAAATGTTCTATGCCATTATTTCTGAATCTGCATTGTTTTCTCCGTTGACACTTTTTTTTTTTTTTAGAAAAGCCGTTGAAGGCGGTCAACTCTGGTCTGGCCTAGAAAAAGTAGGTTGGGTAAAGTTCTTACCGAAAGAATGAGGCTTATAGTAAGATGAGGCTTGTAATAATGTCCATAAGTGGGAGGAAATGGTTTGGACTGGAGTCTGTCTTCCAGTGTGAGTTCATTATGTAAAATATCTCCGAGGGCCGACAAACTTGTAGAAAGTGCTTGGGTATGACATCATATTCTGGTGCCCTCAGTCACAAGAGCTGGTGAGTACATGAGTTCTGGTATCCAGAGAAATAAAAATGGACAAAAACAGAGAAAGCTCTCGATAAATGGAGCAGCAGGGGTAAAGGGTATTTATTGAGTAGCTTACAATTTATTGAGTAGCTTACAAGGGAAAATTCTCATTGTATGTAAATATAATGTTTTGCTAACAGAAAATCCTTTAAAATTCCCAAAGCTAAGCCTGCGCGTCCCAGAATCTCTCTCCTTTCTCCTTAACGTTGGTTATCATCCTTAACCTTCCATCTCTCCTCTTGTTGCATAAAGTCAGATAAATCCAAAGTGGCTTTAATCTCTACGGTTAAGAGATCACTGTCAGATCAGTGCTCAGTCCCACTTGATCTAAAGAAAGGGGGATGAACGCTTCAAACCTTGCCCTATAACTGTAACTAAATGTAGAATGGATTATGACTACTTTATTTTAGCTTAAATGATCCAAGATAGACCAATGAATCCAGTGAACAACATGATCATTCTAGCACATATGCCTGTCATAATGATGTGGCCTCTCTACCCCCACAGCCGACATATGCAGCCGCAGCATGTCATCACCACAACTTGTAACACAACTGATGTCTCCTTTGGTTCTGACTGATGAGCTCATTTTCTCATGTTTTCACCTTACCACCCCATCAGGGGCACTTACACTTACACACGTACACTTACACTACCGGACCGATAGGACCTACTATTCCCAGGTCAGTTCCCAGGTGTGTCTGGGTATGTTTGTGTGTGTTAGTGTGTATGTGCGTGTAAAGAGTCTCAAACAAAAATCTATGATTTGGGTATCTGCCCATCATGTCTACCACCACACTCTCTGAAACGTATCCTATGTACCAGGACTTGTCTCTACGTACCGTTAGCCTGGGTCTTTAACGCTGTATCCTTAATCCGAACACTCAAGACTTCACACGTCTTTATTTTCTCTCTCTCTGTCTGAACCATTTTCTTTGATCTATATTTGGGACCCCACTCTTGTGAAGTGAATATTCTTCATGCTAATTTATTTTAACTTTCTGTGGTCTACGCTTCATCCATTTGATTATAAGAACACAGAATAGAATCCCCGGGAGCTTTGTTAGTGAAAGTCTACAAGGTTCTTAACCTCATCTAATGTATTCTTTCATTCCGATCCTTCACACATGGAGCCTTTTTTTTAATGTTGTGGGGGTTTTTTGCATTTTTTTTTTGTTTCGCAGGTCTTCTATCTGAGTAATAACACATATTTCCCTTTCTAATATATTTCTGGCAATACTTAATAGCTGTAAAGTCTGCTTTTAATGTTTACTGGATCGTGTCTGCCACTGAAGGTCACAGGTACATGTCAACAATTACGGAATCAGACAGAAAAGTGAAAAAGCTTTTAGCTGCAGTGATTAATAAATTGTTTTGATGTAGCATGCTTATTGCTCGTTGATGTCCTTTGAATCACCAAAGCCTTTAGGTTATTAAATGGCGGGGGGGAAGGTAGGGGCATTAGGATATTAAAAAACAGAGGTGTGAACAGCCTTGGGTTATTAAAGGGCAGGGAGCCAATACGCTAGTTTCACATAATTACTTAACTAAACAGCTAAATTCATGAAGGGATTCAACAACTACAAGAAGGAAGCAGCACCAGGCATTTGAGAGGGAGGCAGACATGTTGCTGGTTTAAGCCACGCCCCTTGATCCTCACATTCCCATGACAGAGGTATGGGATTCCTGGGGGGGTAATACTCATTGTGTAGGTGAAGCTTATTAAAGTAAGGAATTTAAACATTGATTTTGCAGAAATTGCTAAAGAAAGAAGCCAAGGTTTTACAAACGGTCAAAATGGGGCTGTTAAACCAGAAGAAGACATTTCAATCACCTCTACTACCATATACCTCCCAACAGTCACAGTTTGCACAGGACAGTCCTGAGTAGCTGCCCCACTGCCCTGCTTTTATGGGCAGTGGAGGTCACGGGTTTATTGAGGAGATCTCAGATCTCCCATGAGCCGCCAAAGGAGCTACTTTGCAGATGGCCCTTCAGGTAAGATGGATGGATTGCACTGCCTCCAGCCGACCCCACGCCATCTTACCTCCCTCTGCCCGCTCAACAAAGGCGTCCCAACAGAGACCTAAGAGAGGTTTAGAGACCTGACATATTGGTGGGGGGTTCTAACGTGCCTAGAAGAGTTCACAGGTGCCCATTTTTAAATACATTAGAGGACAATTTCAGGGACAAATGAAAACTAGGGACAGTCAGGGATTATACCCTGAAAAGTGAGACATTAGGTCACCCTCGTTTCCGATTTAAGGAAAAAGTTCCATCCTTCACATAGATCTTAATACCAGTAAGTAATATGGTTTTGTCTCTCAAAAGAGTAGAATTTATTTCTCAAAGTAACCGAAAAAAGTACTATTTTTTTATTGCAGGTGAATATCTTTGTAACCCACATTTTCATAGCTTATAAATTGATTTTTGGATTTCTTTCTGACCTCATGAATTTCAATCATACACGCCTCCCGCTGCTCATGAATCCAAGAGATTTACAGCCATTGTACAATAATACGGAGTAAAAGATCATCCCGAGTGCTCGACGGATTTACTGAGGAACATAAGGGGATGTTATCATTTTAACTAGAGTGTAAAGATGTAATTTATAATTTGGGAATCCTTAGAGAAGTTGAATAAAGTAGATGGTTAATAAATGACAAGATGTAACTTTTAATGTAATATTAATTATGGTTTAAAGTTAACCTGTAATAACCACTAAAATTCACAAATTTCCAAAGAGAAGAAAAAAAAATATTCTTGAGACCATCCAGTTCATTCTGTACTGGGGTTAGTTGTAAAACTAACTCTTGGGAGAATAGGCAAACAGATATGTCTACTGGTGGGACTTGGCCACAGTGGTGTATCTACCATAGGCGCCGTTGTAGGCCTGACCCAGGGCTGCACCCCAACCACCATCTCTGCCACTGCCGTCCTCAGTGCGTAACGCAGATCATATCCCGATGCCCTCCGCCATAAAGGTACGCAACGCCTTATAATGCATTCTATGGAGGCCGTGCCATAGTGTTAATGTGCCGGGTGTTGAGGTCAGAGATCTCCATTGTAACAGGTCCAGCGACACAGCAGGGGTGGCAGGTAGGGTGACCACATCAGCCATGTTTTCCAAGACACATATACTTTTTACATATTGCTCTCCAACCCAGATAAAGTGCTGCCCTGCAGTGTGGAAGATGTATTACTGACTAATTGGGCTCCTTTCATGAGTCTATACGTCCCCCATACTCTACCTGTGCTGGTCGACAATATGAAAAACCAATAAGAGTCCTAGAAAACATGGCTGATGTGGTCACCTAGTGGCAGATCACCCAAGAGGGCCCTCCTGGACCAGCTGCCCTAGGCTTTGATGGCCTATCCCAGAATAAGTCACGGCTTGGCTATATAAAAAAAATAACCACAAGCCAAGTCAAAACCAATTTTTAAAGAACCCAACACTTGTGGCACCATTCATGGTTTTCTTAAGCCATTTATTTAACCCTTTAATGACAAAGCCTGTACATGTACGGGCTCAAAATGCATTGTTTTCAATGGGTTTAGGGACCGCCCATTGTCCTTAAGGGGTTAATATATAGATTTAATATTCAATCCCATTTTCTTTCTTTTTTTAAATCTTCTCCATGTACTTGGGTTTGTGAACGTGTAGAGACCCAGATTTCTGTTCAGCGATGTCAGGAAGTAGAATTCACATTCAGATCATTAACCAAAATCAGTGTGGTTTTAGTGATAAAAAAAAACCAAAAAAAGACAACAGCATGAATGCCCCTTTAAAAACAATTTTTGCGAAAAGTCTCTTTTGGGTATAAAAATTACAAAGAAGTGAAATCCAATTAAAAAGAAATTTTTAAAACAATTTGTTTATTTTTCACATAAATCTTGCAAATTTGCTGCTTTGTAGGAAATTCCAGACCAGTGATATATAGTAACCTACTTTCCCAAAGTGAAAATTATCTACTTCCACTGCCAACAAAATTCAACAAAAAAGCACCAAATTATTATTTTTCCCCTTTGCTGTTACTTTTTTTGTTCATGAAAAATATATTTTAATCCCTTCCTAAATATTTAAGAAAAAAACGCATTTTATGCCTCCTCTTGAAGAAAAACGCAAACCATCAATGTTTTGGTTTTTTTTAAATAAGGTTTTTGTTGAATTTTCAGACTTTTCTTTAAAACTGCTCCATTGCCAAAAACTCAGAGCATTAAATGGTTAAATTTGGTTCTGTTCATTTAGCCGGTCCGTAATATGGTTCTGTTCCATTTAACGGGCTCAGAGATAGAAATTCAATTATGGATTTTTATATGGACAATAAGTGTTTTAAAAGCTTTCAGATTAAAAGGAAGAGAATGAGACAATGGAATGAAAATGTTAATTTTAGTTGCGTCTAAAGATTCCATTGTCATCCCTCAGCAAGCTGTCTGAATTAAAGTGATGAAGAAACACTTCTGCGTTCCTCCGCTGTACTAATTTCATTTAATTGGCTATCTGCTTTGGTTTACTGAACAACTGGGTGTTAATGATCGTTCGACACTAATAGGAAAAAAAAAAACTCACGGAAATTAACTTATTCTGATAAAAGTATGTTTATTTCCAGAACACAACTCAGCTTCGGGGGGGGGGGAGGGTATTTACTCTTTATTTCGTGCCACGAGAAGGGAATGATCAGGTGTGTAAAATAATGCATGGAATCTCCCCAAAAATAAATAAATAAATAATAAAGGGTGCTTATGGGTAATTAGTAACATGCAGGCAATTCGTAAGTTCATGGCAGGCGATATCACAAGGTAAGCAAAGACTGAGAGGTTTGGATTTTGGCTCCGTACTGGGTTGGGAAGAAGCGCGGACGGGCAAACTGGGCAACTTCTTGATGGCCCCCAGTCTCCTTCCTTTGCTGCAGCTTGTATGGCAGAACTGGTCATCGACTGTGTGGCTGTAGAGTTTAACCCCTTAAGGACAATGGGCGGTCCCTAAACCCACTGAAAACAATGCATTGTGAGGCCGTACATGTGCGGGCTTTGTCATTAAGGGGTTAAAAGTGCAGCCACGTGGCGGCCGTGCGTATGTCATTTAGCGGCCGCTGGCCTTAAAGCGCCGCCACCTTCCTTCCCCAGTCCAGCTCTGTATGAGCATATGCAAAATGGTTGCACCACTCACAAATCAGTTACCCCAAATAGATGGGTGTCCGAGTAGAGATCAGGGGTGGTTGCATGGTGACCTTGTAGAAAGGTAATTGGAGAAAAGTCATTGCGTTTAAGATGCTATGAATTTTTTTTCCACTAGCCGAACAAGTCGGGAAAGGTCACAATAAAGTTTACACGCGGCTTGGCAGTTTATGAATATGTGAACATAGTGAGCTGCAAGACCGGTATTCTCGTGCCGCTAAATGAAATAATCCGTGAACCAAAGTAAGAAATGTTCACCTTGGGCGTATTCTTGGGCCAATTTTGTGACCAGACCCCACGGTCGATCTAGAGGTGTCAATCTATTTGCTGGAGATAAGTTGTTAACTGTGAGACCGTTAGCGATACGGCTCTACCGTAACTTTGATCTGAAATGAGTTGGTATATTTAAATATATACCCAATTATCTTACATGTTCAAAGACCCGAGATGTGATTCCATATGAAAGTTTTCCGTCTCTGATGTCAAAGCTTGTTTAATAACTACTTTCTGATAATGACACGGTTGGATATGAATATAAAACAAATACTCCATAGACCTCTAATTAATTTGGCATATTATTATGTACGCCGCATTAGTATTCTAAGAAAATGTTTTGTGACAGTTTTTCAACATTTCTAGGTTAATATTACAGTCGTCCATCAGGCGTGGCCATCTGTCTCAGCGGCCAAATGCTGCGGGACGCCAGCCGCTGGCCTTAAAGTGCCAGGATCGCCTCTAATCGCCAGTCCAGCCCTGTTGTCCATTATATGTTTTAACCCATTAAGGACAATGGGCGGTCCCTAAACCCATTGAAAACAATGCCTTTTTTAGCCCTTACATGTACATATATGGCTTTGTCATTAAGGGGTTAAAAAAGAAAACATCACAATATTTTTTTTTTAAAAAACCATATCTTTAATCTAAAACTAGTAATAAAAACGGTAGAAGTTCCTCTTAAATACATCATTCAGTCTAGACCGGCCAAGTGTGTCCTCCATTCCCTCCAGAAGCCATGTTTCTTTGTAACACAGGCTCAGTTGTCCAATAAAACAGAACAAACCTAAAAGTGACATATCCGTTTGTTCTTCATTACCCAGAATCCTCATTTTCAGTAAAAAAAAATAATAAGACAGAAAATGAAGTTCTTTCTTCAGACCTTCTTATAGTAGGTGGTATATTTGTTGGAGTCGGCCATCATCGGGGAAGGCAAGACATTTTGATGACAAGTGACGTGATGAGGGATGAATATCCGATAACGAGATACTCACTGAAAAATCAATAAAAATGAGATGCTAAAGTGTTATTTGCATTGATCTCATTTAACGATTGGTTTGGACCCAAAAAAAAAAAAAAAAGGACAGAAACGTGGATTTTCCAACTCGGAATCCACATTACTCCTGTTAGATTTTGTTTCATTTCAAGTCAGTTTCTATTAGTCATAACAGCAACATAATGGTAAGTGCCAATATAGATTTAATCTACTCTGTTTATCCAGCGGTGTCCTGTCACAGTAAATAATCCTTGTTAGGCATTAGAATTCAAAAATGAAATTCTGGGAAGGAGATGAGTCACTCGGGCTAAGGTAAAGACGCAGTGACTGTATCAGATAGCAATGAAGCCGGTTCCTTGTATTACGGGCTTCTTAAGATGTTTTCCCTAGCAGAGGAAAGAGTCCAAAATCACATGGATACGTTCTTATTCCATCTTCTTCTTCGTTTTACTCCTCAACGTGATTTTTTTCACCCTTCATTTCCTCGTTTTCTGCCATGTTTCTTCTTTCCTTTCCATGTACCCCCATTTGAAACCTTCTTAATTACCCCATGTGTAAGAAATAGATGGCATGTGGGGAACAGACACATGCTTTGCCCTAGCTTATGGCTTTCCACGTGAAACGGTGGTTAGAAGGTCCACGGAGGCAGCAGTTAATGATACCAGTAACCACCAGATACCAGTTAATGAGTAGAAATATCTTTGAAATGAGAGCAATTCTGTCGAAACAAGCAAAAATGTCTAGTTTTGCTAAATCTGGTTTGGCAAGACCCACAAGAAATGGCAGCAGGACATGTGCTCCGCGATCTGATGTTTTCCAACACTGATTGGCTGCTTGAAGCCAATCAATGGAAAGAAAGTGCTTCAATTGAAATCAATGGGAGAGCTTTCTGCATATGCCACGGGGGTCTCTTTTGACCCCCACTAGTGCTGACTAGTAAGTATATCGCATGGCAGGAGATGTGTTCAGCAAATACACCCAACTGGGAGAGCTCTGGCAAAGTGAGGTCATAGTTAAAGATCCGGGACGCCCGTAAGTCAGAATCTTTAGATATTTTTTTTTTTCTGATGCACAACTCATATCTTCTACATATCATTATATATTTATACCAGTAAATCCCCAAAGCTTCATAAAATTGAAATACCCCATCCTTCACGTGAAGAACGCTCAGAGGTTTTATTACAAGGACGGGAGACTCGTCCTCACCAGGAAGTTAGGTTATCAAATTAACATTTAGAGAGAAGCGGAGGGGCGGGTATTAAACCCTAAGCCGTGCATATGTAAGGAGAGATTCACTGCTGCCTGGCTTCTATATCAATTTTTGGTCTGGCAACTTAATGAAATGAGTGTCAAAGTGATTCATTTGGAAGATTCCGCGTTGTCAATGATTTATGGAGCCATCGAGCCTCTCACACTGTTATGGAAGAGGCGTAGTCTTGTAATTAAGACACCAACCTATAAAGCCAATGACCCTGCTTATGAACCCATTGTCAGCGAAGGTAATGAAGATTACAATGAAAACTAAGACACATTGTGTCTGCATTGTATTCTTATTATTGTCATTTATTTGTTTGGAGATGGCATTTGCGTCTTGGCAGGACAGTTAAAGAAGACAACGGGTAATAACACGTTGGAGATATATATAATATTGATATATTCCGGAAATAAAGAGGTTGGTGCACAAAATACAATTCTAGAAATATAAGGGGATTAATTTATTTTCTAAAGCAATGACGCCTGGTTCAAACCCTCGAACAGCAACAATATTTCAAGACATGAAGAATGAAGGCT
The DNA here is from genome assembly GCA_009364415.1 of Spea multiplicata. Taxonomy (NCBI): domain Eukaryota; kingdom Metazoa; phylum Chordata; class Amphibia; order Anura; family Pelobatidae; genus Spea; species Spea multiplicata. Next base: position 6,325,472 of record VKOC01000010.1, read on the forward strand.
TTCTTTGTTCAGCATTAAAAACTGCGTAGTATTTTACTTGAGAGTATTGAAGAACCTTTTGCTACATTATACTTACTTTATCTAATAATACTAATAACACCAGTTTAGGTTATCATTTCATAGATAGAACAATCATTCTCTTAGATGCTTTGATTTCAAGAATCTGGACGCTTATCTACTTGAGGTTCCACAATGTGTCCTTCCGATAAAATGTAGGTGTACACAGTTCTACAAAAGAGGTTCTGTGACCTGACCGATGGTGCAACATGAGTGGTCGATTAATATACATAGGTCTTTCAGTACATCTGTAAAGACGAGAGCAAAGATCAATGAAGAAGAGGTGCTTGAGCCGGTTAGGTTCTGTGTCTGTCTTCCACTTTTGACAAGGCAGGTTGGGCCAGATGAATTTGCTGATGCGATGTTCTTTTGGTGGGAGCTTTGTATGGGATCCATGTATGTCAGTGGGCTGAAATTGTCTTAAAGATGCCACTCCGGACCAACCTGTGCTGTTGGACACATATAAACTGGGTACTGCTGAAATCACAGGACACTTCCAGAGAAGGATCCAACAGAACACATATATTGTTAGAGTTTGGTTGTCAAAATGAATTTAACAAACCTATTACACTCATTTGCCATTCTAGAGTTTGATAAGTCATCCTCTTAGCACCCACTATCTCTCTTTACTCTTTGGTTCCCAATAATGTCCACTCCTCCTGACTTGCCACAAGGCTTGGATAAGCAGTGACAACTCCAAACGCCCTCTAATTTTCTTCAACTCCTATCCACCTCTTTGTACCCCATTTCGTTTACTGTCTCAACAGTTTGGGGAAGTATTATTTTGTCCATGAAACTATATGGTTGGGCATACCTTATCTTCAGCTTGGCATTGAAATGGTCCAAGACCAAGTGGAGTATAGTGATTATGTTTTCTTAGTAGACTTTTTCTGGCCATGCCGTTAGTCTAAGCTTGTCTCACAGGTACCTATGCTTTTAACATAAACCAACTTCACTTACAAACTTCGTATAAAGTTGACGCTTTATTGTCACATCATAATCAAGTAACTGATTTGAGAAGATTCAACACCACCGCCATACAATATGTCCTCATATATTTTCATATCCTTCCAGGCTGACAAAAGCTGTAAATCATGACATACTTAATATATCTCGATTAGTTGGAGATGGATCGGTAATATCCCATACAAATCCATCACAAACTTATCAGTATGTCAGAATCTGTTTGGTAATTTATGTGTACGCACCTGTTTCTTCTAAGCCATACAGAACAAGCAATGTGTTCCCGATACAGACAGGGAAAAGTAGAATGGTACCTGAATGATACAATCCTTTCATTAATGGCCAAGGAGAACACGCTGAAAAGCTGTGACAAATGATGCAATTTTCACGTGCCGTTAAAATGATTTGATACGCTCATACCCAGCAAACATTCTGAGCAGAGCCGCCATCAGGGGGTACAACCATTACAGATGTAAGGTGCCCGGTTGTCTTGGGGGGCCCACTCATTGAGACAAAGTCTCTACTTTTAAAAAAAATAAAATAAAAAGTTTGGAGACATCTCAACTCTCCTGATTTTTCAAAAGCCGCCTTCACAACCTGCCTGTGCCATATTTGCCCTCAAACAACCTGCCTGTGCCATATTAGCCCCAAACAGCCTGCTTTGCTATCTTTGACACTGAAAAAGATGTGGAGAGGAGAAAATCTTGGTGGTGTGGAGGGGGTCATTTGGGGAGGGGGAGAACAATTTCTGATGGCCCCAAAATTTCTGATGGCGGCCCTCATTCTCAGCTCCAGATTTACGTGCCAAATAGGGACTGTCTATCCTAGACAGATACACTTGGTAGGTACCAGGGGCTCTTGGTTTAGATAAAACTCAACCCCGTATTTAATATAAATTGTGAAATAACCAGGCTGGGTTGATTCTTATTAGCAGATGAATAAAAGTTGTTTATATGGATTTTTATTTACAGGGCTGAATCGGACACAGTTTTTTTTTTCTGATTTCCTCCTAAGTCAATCGTTAGACTGAGAAACTTGGCTTTGTTTTGGATGACATTTCGTTCTGAACGTAAACGCCTGGAGTTTATCTACCCGACTTCTTATTCCAGACAGTTTCACAATTTTCTGTTTGAGCAAATCACTAGTTCCTATCTGGCTGATTGTAGATGGATACGTCTCATAAAGAAAATTGATTCGTTTTTTTTGCTTGTCCGGGAATTAATATGCCGCCTACCCCAATAATAAGATGCGTAAAGTACGTTATTTCAACAATATCATATATTCAAGTAAAATTATTCCTAAGGATATAAAAATGAGAGTTTTAAATGTACAGCACATATTCAGTATATTTAATTGGGAGCTTACCCTGACTACGGACCTTTATTTGGGTCCAAATGTCTGTTGGCTTATGATTTCAGTGTGTGGTATCATGTAATGTTGTATACTAGTTCCAACCAGGCCAAAGCCCCCATCTGCCCCCTAGGATCTCCTTCAAAGAAGATCTCCCCTTCTTCATGCCGAGTGCCAGGACACGGTGTCTTATCCCGGGGCTCTGCCAGGCAAGCATCTTCAGCTCAGGAGGATAGTGTTACGAAGGCTGTGCCAGCTAAGCAAAGACCCATGTAGAGTAAATGAACCACGTATTTTAACCAGGAGCACACAACAAAGCCCGATCACAGTAGGTAACGGGGCACAGGGGCTGCCCACCCAAACGTGACCACCCTAAGTCTTGGACATAATATGCCACCGACTACAGTGGACCTGTTACAGACATTGGTACAATCAGGAGTCTTGCTTATGGTGAATATTGCTCTCCATGGGGAGCAAGATTAGAAAATGTGGGTTGGTTAAAGCATGAAAATGCTGCTGGCTCAGGAACCTGGATTCATCACGTGATCTTACCGTTAGGGTGGCATGAAGGTCTAACAGGAGGAGGAGCAGAGGTCCCTTTGGGCAATACAAATAAGGGTAAATACTGCTTGCAGATACATAACATTCACTGCTGAGATGGTTCGGGTGCAGATGTTGAGTTCATTCATTTGCATTTTCTCTTATACAAATGTAAATTTGACTGATGACATCTCAAAATATGCCTGTCTAACTAATAAATGGTTCATCGCATTGCAGGACAGCATTCCCCAGCATTCCGATCATATGAGGCATTTGCATGACAAATGGCTTCTCAGACATCATGACTTAAAATAATGTCAAGAACTTATGCAAACAATAAGAAACAGTTGCTCGGCACGGGGCCTAAAAAATGTACTTTTATATATTACCCAAAATGCTGATTTTTTTTTTCTTAGGGATAACTGACCTCTCTCAGTACTCAGGCTCGCGACTTGAGTCGAGTCTGGTCAGTCAAGTCATATGTCAACATGTTGCATTTTGAAGATGCGCGGCACTAAGTTTGCTATGGAGGCTGGCTCTCTGATCTCCCCAAACCACTGTGGCCCTTCAAGGAGCCTGGTCGCCCAAAGGGGCCATCTGGGTCAAGTGGGCTTCCAGCAATTACTCAGATGTTCACTCAAGTGCTGATTTAAGCAGATGTTAATTTTTATGGCCTTTTTTAATAACTATGTGTTGAGTGTGAACCAACAAACGGTACTATTCTATTTAATATATTGTGACAGTGTGAACCCCAGGGAGATGATTAGCATGGCATCTCATGGCAGCTGCTATGCAGATTATACATATGGGTCCCTGGGGTGGAGCAATTGGAGAGCAGGGTGGGCCAATGCTCCATTCCCCCATT
>VKOC01000010.1:6331508-6370822 GCA_009364415.1 Spea multiplicata
CGGCCTGCGGGCCAAATGCGGCCCGCGGGACCTTGAGGTGCGGCCCGCGTGAGATCGGCAGGATGACAAGAGCCCTGCTGCTTACTTGTGTGTGTGTGTGTGTGTTGAACCTAGGCATGATGGGACTGTGATTACTGTTAGCAATCACACTCCTATCATGCCAAGTCAGCCAGTACATGCTGAAACCTGGCTGACTTGGGATGATAGGAGTGTGATTGCTAACAGGTAACAGCAATCACAGTCCCATCATGCCTAGGTTCCAGCATTTAATGATTGCCTGGGTATAAAAAGAGTGTGTTTGCTGTTAGCAATCACACTCCTATCATGCCAAGTCAGCCAGTACATGCTGAAACCTGGCTAGCTGCCCCCCTTGTGTAGTGATGCTGCCAGCAGTATGGGGTCTGCACTTACAGCCACCCTGTACCAGCATGTATTGGCTGACTTGGGATGATAGGAGTGTGATTGCTAACAGCAATCTGCTAGCAGCAATCATAGTCCCATCATGCCTAGGTTCCAGCATTTACTGGTTGCCTGGGTATAAAAAGAGTGTGTTTGCTGTTAGCAATCACACTCCTATCATGCCAAGTCAGCGAATACATGCTGGTACAGGGTGGCTGTAAGTAACAGTCATATTGTAATTTTTTTCTTGTCCAATTGCGGTGTGTTACTTTAAATAAAAGTGTGGTTACACGCTAAAATTGGACAAAAAATGCAATATATAATTTTTTGTACAATTTTGGTATGTAACTTACTTTTATTAAAAGTGTGTGGGGGGTCACTTTTAGTTTTGGCTAAGTGAACCCTGAATTTTCGGTTTTGGTCCAGAATTTTCATTTTAGTGCATCCCTAAAATAATTTCATTTCATTTTAACTTATCCAGGATCCTGAATTTGCAGTCACAAAAACTTTCTAGGCCCAGAAATCAGTGAGAGGAAAAGTAAAGGTTTTGTGTCATTTTACTTTATTTTAATCTGCATATCTTATTAAATGAGTGCGGCCCGCGCACGTATACAATTCTGATGAAGTGGCCCACTGCAGAAAAAACTTGGACACCCCTGCCATACAATGTTACACGGGAAACTTGGCTTGAAGCGCTTTACAGAGCCGCACGGATCTGGCCCATTCAGGTTTGTGACCCTTTTAGTAAGAGAGGGGCGACCAAAAAAATTAAAAAAAAAATTTAAAAAGTCAAAAATACCCGAAAATGCCCCTTTCTGCCCGCTGAAACTTCAGAAGAATAATGGCGATGGGCCGCAGCCACAGGTAAAGTAAAAAAAAAGTGTTATTTCAAGGAAGAACAACCCTCGACTACCTAAAAAAAAAAGTATTTAATTCAGCAGAATAGGTGAAATCGCAGCCTTACGGAAAAATGCTCTCTTGTGAGATTTGACCTAATAATTAATATTCCTAACGCCTAAAATCTGGTTCAGTTTCCATTTCCACCCCGGATGGAGCCGCGGCGCCATCTAGTGGCTGCGGAGAAGAAGCCCTCGAACACTTTTGTTGTGTTTCTCTGCAAGCTGAATAAACCGTTATAAATTATTCTATTTCCCGTTCAATAAATCGCGTGAAGCTGGGTCCAGAAACAAGCAACACAAGCATTACATATTTTGTTTAAGAGGAAAGACTATAGCAACGGGTTTTAACTAATACTAGAAAAAAAATGTGTAAAAGAGTTAGCAACACCACCTTATTCATGTCTTTCAGGCATTTTGTATGTTTTTGTGCATATCTGCAGGTTCTGGCCAAAGTTTAGCCTTGAGCAGCCCTCCTACTACACAGGAGCCTCATTAATGGTGTCCAGAGTGGTCTCTTTTGGGTTAAAATGCAAAGCGGTCCCACTGATTCAGCTCCTTGGTAAGCAATACAGCCATGAAAAATGAGATAGGACTCCCCAGACTTGGGGTACTTTGACGTAGTGGTGGGCTTAGCATTATATCGCCTTATAGTGTGAAGTGTAATAGGTATAGGTGTTTTTTGAATGTTATTATGCCCTTAATTCTTGCTTTGTTGCAGCATTTTGTTGGGTCCTGCGCATGTTCTAAAGCTCAGGTCTCGGCTGGGGTTAGTGTTATTTAATGGAACAACAGACACTGCTTGCTTTTATTGTATTTATTGTATTGAGATTTGGGACTCTCTAACCATCATATAGGCTTTAATGAATAAGTAAGTGGTCCTTGCCAAGGGTTCAGGTGGTGAGACCCCCACACAAAGCACTCCAACTGATTTGAATAGGTGTTCTTTCCTGCCACTGATTGGTTGCTTTAAGCAGCCAATCAGTGGTGTGAGACAAGCTGAAACACAACTCTCCCTTACATTGAATAAACTCCTCTGCATCCTTACTTGGGTATCAAGCTGAGCTTGTTAAATTGGGACGAGCACCTACGCATGCGCTGCTTTATGCACCATTCACCCACCTCTACGTCGAAGGCCGGTAGCTCTACTTGGACCCAGAAGTTCAGAAAGTTTACATTGTTTAAGGAACAATCTAGTGTTCCAGGGAGTCTCCTCAGCAAAGAATGTGTGTTATAATTACTGCTTTCCCAAATAGTCATGGGGTTTTTCGCATTCTATTTTCAGATCAAATTCCTTCTTTACCGGAAGGATGGGAGACTTCCGATAAACGACCGATTTTGAATAAAACACCTAAAAATATCAAAAGCCGCCAGCACTCGTACTAAAGATCGCGTCCCCGCCATGAAGCCATCCGCCAACACTTTGATCTGATCTCTGACTGAGCGTTTTGCGAATTTATTGAAACGTTATTGGGAAGGGCTCTTAAACCTTTTTGGATAATGTGCCAGAAAAGACAATAGTACGTGGGCAATAAATTCAAGCAGATTACAAGCCAATAGCCATTTTAGTTGCCAGGAAGTATGTCATTAATGTAATAACTGAAGAAATGCCGGGTTCTTAAATATATACTTGTGGATAAGTGAACTGAATAGCAATATGATGTATTTTATTATATTTTATATTAAAAAAAAAATTAAAGGGACCTACGATGTCCTTCTGGATTACCTTGGAGTCTCTCTTAAAGAAACAGTAGTCCATAATACCCAGATAGGTTCTATATGGATTGAATTGCCCCCTATTTGAGCGCTCTCGTCGGGGCAAGACTGGGGGTGGTAAAGTGGCCCTGACACTTTAATGACGAGTCGCCACAAGTTACATTTTTATACTCTTGCGGAGTGAGGGAGTCGGTATCGGTTAGTACGAGTCTCTGTTGGCCACTGGGCTAAAATCAGCCAGGGTCAGATATACATTGTTGGATCCTGTAGGCAGAAAGACCATGTTTACACCTATTTATTTTTTTGAAGGCTTTGTGGAATGTATAGGTATAAAATGGGAGGGGCATGGGTGTGTGGGTGTGGTTTGCTAACATATGGGCAGGGCATAGCTTGGAGTGGTGGAAACCAACCATTAACCCCACGAGAATGGTGTATTTCGGTTTCTTCCATCATTAAAAACCAACAGAACACAGATAATAGAAGCGAGTAAACACCTCAATTTTGGACCGTACTGACTAAATAGCGAGCAAGCTGATCTACGAGTATTTTTCCCCTATAAATGACCCGTATCGTTCATTATACAGATAGATTTCACAATGCTCGCAAACAGCAGACGCCTGCGTTAAAAGGAGCAGAATTGACAATTAGGCGTAGGAATCATCACATCCTCACAAGGTGAGAAGTTAATGGAAGAGAGTAAAACATAACGCAACGCACAACACTTACTAATAAAGAAGATGTTCTGCACATCATAAAAAGGCAATTCATCAAATCACTTAGCATATGAATCCATAAATGATAGCAGCAATGTCACTAATTTGGCTCAGGTACAATAGGGAGGTTAGGCGCACATGGCCAGAGGAACGTATTGTACAATGAAAACATTAATATTCAGTTTGAGCCGCGTCGGTGGAAGAAAAGTATTAGACAGGCTTCAGCCTCGGTGGTGTTTGAAGGCTCCAAATGGAAAACAGCCTCCTACACAGAACACTTTATATGTATGTTAAAGTAATCACAGATCCATGGACAATAAACTGTTCTTTTGAGGCTTAAACGTGACTTACCAGACATGATACATGCTAAGACTTGTTAAAAATGCTTGCAGTTTCAATCCGACAGTTGCTTGCGAGGATACGCGACTTTGAATTTTACAAGTTACAGATGAGGGCATGCGAGTTCAATGTCATCTCACATGTCCTCGCCTGTAACTTGCAAAACACTTGCTACATTAAAATAATAACATCATAAATAAACATTGCAATTAGAAATAGAGGTCTCCAGGATTCTTCTGTCACTTTGTGTGGGGTGGGGGTAATTAAATAACCCTTGGGGGTATACATCCTTTTATACTCCCCTCTTCCCCATTTGCTGATAATGTAGATGGTGGTTAAATATTAGAAAAAGCCCTATGAGAGGAACGAACCCACAGATGTGGACCTCACCCTCCATCCTGTTACCAGTGCAATAGGGTATTAAATTTGAAAGAATGCCCCTTGGGGGCTTTTTTTCAGCTCATGTGCGCTTGCACCTTCTGCATTCATGAATGCAAGTTATTTTTTGGGGGGGGTTGAGTGTTAATAAGAATTGGCTTTAGCGAATTTTGCGAGTTAGACTTTTGTCTGCTGCAAACTCAATTTTTTTAAGTTCCAAGTAGTCACACCTTAGTGAATAAAGCCAATTTTTTAACCAGATCAGGATTGTTCACAGTATCCAGCTGTATTTATCATACACAATTATAATAATAATAATAAACAAAACGTGTATAGAATTGTGAAGAGTGTAAAACAATGTAACTCTTTGATACTTTGTTACATACATTACATGGTGATTATTCTGTGTACAGATAACACGTTCTTTGGCACGCAGACTGTATTAAGCAATGTGATATTTTTGCTATAGTTTCTGAATTGCAGACATTCCTGGTTCATTCAGAGCCACACAAAAGTTAAGAATGTCTTCTGTTCTTTGGCCACTAGATGGCGCGTTTACTGTATCCCAAAAGTTCCCTTTGTCCCTTTATCCCCATGATAAGAAAAAAGTGATGCATAGCTTCATACAGACATACTATCTATACATACACACACTCACACCATATATATATATACCGTCACTATCTATACATACACACACTCACACCATATATATATATACCGTCACTATCTATACATACACACACTCACACCATATATATATATACCGTCACTATCTATCGATATATATACACACTCACACTATATATATACAGTCACAATCTATATATATACACTCACACCATATATATATATATACAGTCACTATCTATCTATACATACACACTCACACATATATATACATACAGTCACTATCTATACATACACACTCACACCATATATATATATATTTATATATACAGTCACTATCTATCTATACATACACACTCACACCATATATATATATATAGTCACTATCTATCTATACATACACACTCACACCATATATATATATATATTATATAACTTCACTATCTATACATACACACTCACACCATATATATATATATTTATATATACAGTCACTATCTATCTATACATACACACTCACACCATATATATATATATAGTCACTATCTATCTATACATACACACTCACACCATATATATATATATATACAGTCACTCACACTATATATTTATATAGTCACACTGTATATATAGTCACTCACACTCTCTGTGTATACCCCCCCCCCCCCGTTCTGTTTCTATGAGTGTGCAGGCAGCACTGGCTGCTCCTTTAATGCGGGCTGCTTATGAAAGATGCATGGCGCCGGCTGAATATTTTATAAGGAGGAGGTCTGCTCGGCAGCCGCCGGATAGGTAGCACCGCGGCCTCCCTGCGCCCTCTAGTCAGCGGAAGTCTGGCTCCCCAAACATCCGCCCCTGTGCAGGAGCTGTCAGCGGCCCGAGTACCCCCGAAACAGCCCAGCAACTACCCCTCGAGCAGGAGGGAAGCGGCGGCCATGAACCCCAGCCCCAGCAGCGACGGCTTCCCCGCAGTGCAGTGTGAGTACGGCGGGCGCGCTGTGCAGGTTCCGGGGCCGGCCGCGTCCTCGAACCCTGGAACCTGCACGCACCCTGATACCATTTAACAACAAGAGGCAGCGCGTGGAACGCAGAGCTCCCGGCATGCACCGGGCGCCGATATTGGGGATCAGCCGGAGAGGGGGCTCCCCGGATTCCGGGGGGTGCAGGGGGCCGGCCTGCGGTGTGCTCGGCGCCTCGTATTCATTATTAATAAGCGGGATAACGGAGAGCAGGCGGGGGGTGCCGGCAGATGCGAGCTCCGGGGGGACAATACGGACACTTATTTACAATAACAGCGATAAATATTTACATTAACAGCGATAAATATTTACATTTATACCGATATTTATATTATTACCGATATTTATATTAATACTGATAATTATTTACATTAATAGCGATATTTATATTAATACTGATAATTATTTACATTTATACCGATAAATATTTATATTTATAGCGATATTCACATTAATAGTGATTAATATTTACATTATTACCGATATTTATATTAATAGCGATAAATATTTACAATAATAGCGATAAATATTTACATTAATACCGACATTTATATTATTACCGATATATTAATACCGATATTTATAATACTGATAAATATTTACATTATTACTGATATTTATATTAATACTGATATTTATATTAATAGTGATAAATATTTATATTAATGCAAATAACATTTACATTGATACTGACAAACCATATTTTTATTAATGCTAAAATATTTATATTAATACTGATAAATAATGATTACATTAAAACTGATAAATAGTATTTTTATTAATACTAATATTTACATAAATACAGAAATATTTACATTAATCCTGATATTTCTATTAATGCTGATAAATAATCTTTACATTAATACGGACTCGGTAACCTGCCGGATACCCTGGGAAATCCTTGTGAATAAGAGACTTTTGTGCTGGAATATGGAATATAGCGCGTGGCTGTGCTGTGTGTATTGTGATGAATGTGCGGGGCGCACACGCGTGTAACATGTATGATCTCTTGCTCATTCTTGGTCCGTTGTCCTGGGAGTTCGTTTGATGGCGGTGGGATAAATGCCTGTTCGTTGAGTGCTAGAACGGGTACCCAGCAGGGTTGGTAACTCTTCGGATTGAGTAGATGCTCAGATCGGTGATGAGATTTGTAGATATCTGTAGTTGTTGCTTGCGGGCAGGACTCGCTCTCTTGGCGCCCGGGGAAAAGACCACCCTGAAGCTGCAGCCTCTTATGTTAGTGGAGGGGGCAGCAGTGGAAGCTGCAGCCCTGAGCCTGGTATGTTACTCTGTGTCGCTGACCCGATACATTAACCTACCCCTCCATGCTTCAGGCGTCCAAAGTGGGGTACCCACGTTGGGGGTGTGGCCAGAGGTGATAGTGGGTGTGTCTGTAGGTCGGAGTGGGCGGGGCCATTGGCATGGCCACCAACCCATCTAGCCAGACAAGCCCCACGCTCCTTGGGCTGGTCGGTGGGGATGACGGGATCTCCTGAACTGTCTCTTAATCCTCCCTAACTCATAAATAGTGACGGCGGGGCAGATACCCGGGGCAATAAGCGGCGGGGGCTGGCATCTTCTGGCCTGGGGGCAGCAAGTGGCTCCATCAACCTCTTACCCACCCACTGATAACATACGCTCCATATACACACACACGCTAACACACACTTATACCCGCATCCTAATGCAGATTACCTCTAACACACACTCATGCTAACACACACACTCATGCTAACACATACACTCTCTTTCACACACTCATGCTAACACATACACTCTCTTTCACACACACTCATACTGACACACACTCTTTTTCACACTCTTATACATCCATGCCAAGACACCCTCTTTCACACACTCATGCTAACACACACACACTCTCTTTCAGACATGCTAACACACACACTCTCACACACTCATACTAACACATATACTCTCTTTCACACACTCATGCTAACACATACACTCTTTCACACACTCATACTAACACATACACTCTTTCACACACTCATGCTAACACACACACTCATACTAACACATACTCTCTCTTTCACACACTCGTGCTAACACACACTCTTTTTCACATTCTTATACATTCATGCCAACACACCCTCACACACACATCTATATGCACTCACAGACATACATACTGCCCCATTATCCTCTCTATCACTCACTTACCCCCCTCCCTTACTCGGCCAGCAGTTTGCGGGGCAGCCCCGCTTTTACTGCAGGGTCACGTATATATCCATCCTCGGCCCGGGGCGCTGGATTAATAATTCACGTGCAGTGAGTGTATAGCGACCTCTGGATTTATACAGGACACTTATGAAAAATTCACGTCAGCCCTGCAGTATGAATATTTCATAAGCGTCCTGAATCAAGGGGGAGGCCTCAGCGCTGCGGATAACCGAAGCCGGATACATAAGCCGGAGAGGCACCGTTCTTCATCTCGTATCGGGACCTTCCGACCTCCGGGGGCTCATCGCTTCAAACCGTGATCGTAGACGTGAAAATATATATCATGAACGGGCGGACGACTAAAATGAGCCAAAAGCCTGGGAAATGGAGTGGAACCCCGGCGCATGTATAAAGAAGAATCCGTGGCGCTTCTCATGCAGTGCATAGCCCCCCCATATATTAATTTAAAATCCTGCAAATAAAGTACAGCAGCAGATGACCGCTCCCCATAAAACATCATTTCTCTTACAAATAACATAATAATTACATTTTATGCGAGTCTACTATTTTATTTAATTTCTTATAATCTCCCCCATTATTCCGCCTCCGTCTTCTTTCTCATTGTTTCTCCTTTCTTCCCATCTCCTCTTATTCATTATCTCTCCCCTTTTTTTCAACTCTGATATTCCTCATGATCTCTTCCCTCTTTCTTCTTTCTCTCCCCTTTCTCTGTCCTGATTATTTCTCCTCTTTTTCTCTCTCTTTATCTCTCCAATTTCTTATCTCTCCCCTTCCCTTCTCTCTTCTTTCTTCTTTCTCTTTATCTCCTCTTTATTCTTCTCTCCTCACTTCTCGTTATCACTCCCCCTTTTCCTGTATATTTTTCATTATCTTCCCCCTCTCTCTATCTCCCCTTTCTCTGTCCCGATTATCTCTCCCCTATTTATTTCTCTTTATCTCCAATTTCTTATTATCTCTCCTCTTTCTCTTATGTCTTTGGTGGAAACATGATGTCTGTTTGCTGTTCTATCCCGTTGCTCAGGTCGGCAGCCGGCACGCTTTGTGTGGGAGCGGGTAAACGGGGGTGGGGGTCCGTGTGATCAGACCTCGCGCCCCCTTTATTTTGGGCAGGGTAGAGGAAGGTCCTCCAGCGGCCGGCACAGTACCTGACATCCCTTTCCTCGTCCTCTCCAGTTCCCAGCGCCGTGCTCGTGGAGATCACAGCCGACATCCACATATGTGGCCTCTGCAAGCAGCAGTTTAACAACCTGGACGCGTTTGTCACGCACAAGCAGAGCGGCTGTCAGCTCGCCGACACCACGCCAGGCGCCGCCGGGGCCGTCCAGTTCGTTCCCGGGGAGAACGAGCCGCCGACATCCATCCGAACCAATACATCGGAGACCCAGACCATCTCGGGTAAAGCGCTGGGGCCACTTATTATTTTATTTACAGTGAGAATAATTATAAATATTATATATATAGAGAGAGAGAGATAATTTCCCTTTTCTCCGCTTTCTGCCCCAGAATTTGTTTACGAACATGGATATCAAAGCTTTCTGCCAAATGAAAGCTCGGGGGTCTCCGCATCGCCGAAGTACCGCTCCAAGAAGAATTCTGCATCGGTGCCGCAGAGGAAACACTGCTGCACCTTCCCAGGTAAAAAAAATAACAACGTGTTTTATTTGTAAGCCGAAAGATGATTTTTGGGACGTTTCCTGAACAGAAACAGAATCTCCTGGCAGATCGGCCCTCTCCGGCCCCCATCTTGTCTGTCTGTTTCTCCTGCTGTAACGACTCAAACCTTAATCAGTCGTTTGTCTCATCTTAGATTCAGGAGCCGTATGCCTATCCCATGCATGTTTAAATTCCCTCGCTGTATTACCCTCTACCACTTCTGCTGGAGGCTGTTCCACCTACCTACCCCCCCCCCAGAGCAAAGTCAAACTGCCTTAAATGACATTACTCCCTATTCACCTATTATATATTTTCTTGGCAGGTTGCCAGTTCAAAACCGCTTACGGCATGAAGGACATGGAGCGGCACTTCAGGACCCACACGGGTAATTACTGGTCTTGGTTGGCAGGCGCCCAGTGGCCTCGCTGTACTTGTTAGTAACGGCAAACGCATTAGCTTGGGAAATTCTCTGTGCGTTGGCTTCGAGATCCTGCCAACGATCCTTCCGCTCAAACGTACATTGCGATCAGTAACCGCTTCCGGGGATCTGTTGAAGCAGGCTGGGTGAGCATGATGGGAGTTGTGCTCTCTTTTCCAGACATTTATTTGACTTGTTTATTTTGACAACAAAACCTTAGAAAAAAGAAACACAAATTAAATGATAGTATATGAAAATAAGGATAAAAAGTGCCACCCCCTATTAAAAAATGAGGGTTTCTAATCGATTGGTAAACACATTCTGTAGTGCACGGGAGTGATGGGAGTGATAAAGGGCCACTGGGACACAGGAGTGATGGGAGTGATAAAGGGAGTGATGGGAGTGATAAGGGCCGTTGGAGCACAGGAGTGATGGGAGTGATAAAGGGCCTCTGTACACCTATGAAGAGATTCGATTAAAAATCAGCCGTTTACGGCTACAATAGTTATTTACAACATTAACCCTGTCTGCGCTGGATCCATTTCATGTTATTTTAATGGACAAAGTGTGAGAAGTTTCTAAACGTTTGAATGGTAATGTGTTTATAGGATTGCCGCTTTTAAAGGTCTGGTTTTTAATCTTCGTCTGAAATGCTTCTTGGTATCCGGTTTCTGAAGCAGCGTTAATTATTATTGTATTTATTTTTTCACTTTTATGCACGCAGGAGATAAGCCCCACAAGTGCGAAACGTGCGGGAAGCGCTTTAGCCGGAAGGACAAGCTGAAGACGCACATGCGCTCTCACACCGGCGAAAAGCCGTACAAGTGCAAAGAGTGTGACTACTGTGCCGCCGACAGCAGCAGCCTCTGTAAGCACCAGCGCATTCACACCAACGAGCGGCCCTTCAAGTGCCAGATCTGTCCGTACGCGAGTCGCAACTCCAGCCAGCTCACCGTGCACCTGCGATCGCACACCGGTAAGTCCGGCTCCTGCTAGTCCGACACCTTATATTACCAGCCGCAAAAAAAAAAGGATTCTTGGGCCGGGACACAAACCCCCCCCCCATTTGTCCCATCACATCGTGGCTGAATGCAAAAAAACCCAAAAAATACCAAAATACTAGAAATGTATCAGACGACGCTTTATGAACGCTTATAATCTTACATTGGCATAAAACCCAGAGTGGTTTTTTTATCTCTATATTGTTTGAAGTTGGATACTTTTTATTTATTTTTTAATTTTTATTCTTTTTTGTAATATATATCTCTAAACACCGAGCCTCGCAGGATAAAAACCTAAATGAATCCTCGCCACGCGCTGATCTGCATACCAAAGCTCTTAAAACCCATTTAAGCGAACGAGCAACAGCTTCGTTACTTTGTTTACCGACTTATAATATTCTCTCTATTATGGACGGAATAAATTGAAAGGGGAAAAAAAATATTTTTTAATTTATTTATTTTAAAACAAAATGCAGCGAATTGATCTCTCCTACTGGTATTTTAATTAAATTCCTCTTAACGCACGGACTAGAAAGAAGACTCCGCTGTAATTTGAGGAACCGGAATACACGCTGAGAGTTTAAGTTCCCATCGCGCTAAAATAAAGTTGTTTTTTTTAAATAAGGCCATTTAAATGGAACTGTAAAAATTCTCAGCTTTGCCCAAATTACCTTATATTTTGTACGTTTTGTATTATGATTTTGAGACGCGTATTTTAAAATTTGGATTATTTTACCCTGGAAAATGGGGCAAAACTAACATTTTAATCCGTTTCCTTACAAGGGCAGGCAGAACAACAACTTAAAATGTGTGTAGAACGGTAAAATGTAGTATTTAGTAACAACGACAGCCCCCCCTTTAACTAAATAGCGTCCTCGATGGCACCAATGACTTTCCTTATTGTCTAAAAGCATCTCTAAGCCCCTGCAGAGTGACTCCTCATATAGAATTACAAATTATTTTATTGCTCCCTATTCTCTAAATTGCTTTTATTGTTTTGTCCCCCTATTAGTCTTTCCTCCTCTTTAGCCGAATCTGACAGCCTGACAAAAGAGAAGAGAAAGGAGCCGCGATCGTTGTGGGGGTAGAATCCTCGCAGCCATCACTGCTGTTGTACCTGAGGTCAAACAGTGTAGTAATGGACGGAATGAATATACATAAGGCTCGTAACCTTTTGAAAATGTATATAAATTCCGCTTTATGTAGAAAGCGGCAGGGATCGCTTGTGCCGTCGGCGCGTTTTGCCTTAGACTGCAGCGCCATCTAGTGGGCAAACCTTGTACCTGCATCTGGATTTAATAAACTGATTTTTAATCTACTTTTTTCTATATTTTTAAGGCTACAGAAAGTATTCGTGCCCCTTACTTATTTATATATCAAATTTTTAAGTTTTTTTGGGGGTTTTTATTTCAGCCCAGTAAAAAAATTTGATATGAAACAAAGCTATAATTGTGATGTCCATGTATTTGGTGAGTAATCCGTTACATCGATTTCAGGTGATGCCCCTTTCCAGTGCATTCTCTGCAGCGCCAAGTTCAAGATCAACTCGGACCTAAAGCGGCACATGCGCGTTCACACCGGCGAAAAGCCGTACAGGTGTGAGTTTTGCGACTTCTTTTGTGCCATGAAAGGGAACTTGAAATCTCACATAAAGATGAAACATAATGCGGACACGACGTTCAAATGCTCCGAATGTGATTTTCAGTGCGGGAGCAAAGCGGATTTGCGGCAGCATTTACGGTCGCATCTCCCGGAGCAGCCGGTGAAGTGCTCCGAGTGTACGTACTCTTGCTCCAACAGGGCCGCTCTGAAAGTCCACGAAAGGATTCACTCCAAAGACCGCCCGTTTAAGTGCAACTTCTGCCGTTTTGACACAAAGCAGCGGAGTAACCTGACCACGCACGTCAAGAAATGCCACGCCGACATGATGAATAGCGGCAAGGCTGCCTTGTCGAACACAGAAGGGGATATGCTGCTTCCGATCCCCAGAAAGTACAATTCCCAAAAGAACGACAAGGTGCAGGCAAAGAAGGCGTTCAAGTGCGATCTTTGCGATGCTTCGTTCGTCCGAGAAGACTCTCTGCGGAGCCACAAGAAGCAGCACAACGAGTTTATCATCCAGAAGACGCCGGAGATGTCGATGCTGCAACTTCAGATGGAAGCCGCGAGGCAGGATAACCACCTGGACGGGGTCCCAGATAAATCCCCCGACGCCGTCGCGTTTGGCGAAACCATAAAAATCATTATCGGCAGCGAAGGGTCTGAAGAGGACAACGAGGACGAGTCTATGGCAGACACGGAGATCAAGAACCTCCAGAACCACATAGCCAGCAAGCAACTGAACATGTTGAGGCACGTCAACTTAATGGCGTCTCCCAAAGCCAGGCTGTCCCGTGGCCGGGCGCAGCAGATCATTCTCCCTGCCTCCCCCGAGCGAAGCGGCGGGGTGGAAATACAAGAGGAGGTGATACCCAACGGAGATGCGGACAACCAGGAATCCTCCAACCACGACAGCTTCGTCTCGAATCCCAGCGTGAACGGCGCAGACCTCGAAGGTCTCAATGATTTAATTCAAGAGGAGACCACAGAAGTGACCGTGGTCATCGGGGAAGACGACGTCAGTGTTTCGGGGTCTTCGTCGCAACTGTCTCCGGCGTTTTCATCCTCCCCGCAGGACGAAGAGTCCAAACAGGACTATGGCGTTCACGGCGAAACAGATTCTGAGGTTCTATGCCCTGCAGATTCCATAGACGATTGACTATGAATACCTTTATGGTTATGATTTCCTGGGGGGGGTTTAACCCCCAGCTGTGTCCTGATCACTGCACAGGCCTTTACATTTCTCCTAATGATACCTCAAAGTGCAGGCATTTTTTTTTTTCTTTTTCAAGGGTGGGTACATCGTTTCTGACGTTGGCTTCACTTTGCGTCACCAGTTATACCTGGTCCTTGGCTTGGTTGAAACCTGAGGAGCTTTGGCAGTGATCGCGAGACTAAATGTCGGAATTCCATCTAAACAAAGCTTTTTCCCCCCTCCCCCAAATATTAAGTTATTAATATTAGTTTGTCTCGAGACACAATTTTGTTTATGAGAAATGTAGTTTGTATCCAGAGTTGTAAGATGCATGGGCATTGCCAATGATGTCGCGAGTTAGACCAATAAAATACTGCGGAGTAGGATTATCAGATGGCGTTTTCCTTTAACAACTGGAGCCGTAATCAATAAACTGTTACTTTTCTCTTTTTTTCCCTTTAATTGTTTAATTCAACCGCGTTATATGGCAGAACCCGCAGCTTGTGTTCCCATCTTCTAGAGTAAATGGACTCCCACGAACCGCGCCTTAACTGGCTTACAACTCTCATAATGCTCAGCCAGAAGAAGTAATGGTAGAAGAGTAATGGTTTGCAATGGTCTGTCCCGCACTCACCTGACACAGAAGATCCTCTATAGTCTCCAATCTTTCCACTGATTGGCTGCTTGAAGTAGCCAATCAGTGGTAGGAAAGTGCTCCCATTGGGATCAATGGGAGTACTTTCCACACGTGTGCCCCGGGGTCTGGATAGAGCCAGTGATTGGAGGTGAGTACATAATGCAAGGGACCACACGGCTATCGGTTATTAAAGTGCACACGATGGCTGCAGTGTCCCTTTTAAGTTTGGTGAATAAGGGGATATTACAATTTTATAAATAAAATATTCAAACTTGAGCATTTAGAATTCGGGTTTATGTTCCGATCTTTCAGACTTCCATAAAGGGAGGTTGATATGTGATGGAACTGATATAAACACCTTATTGTTTGATCAGCCATTTAGTCGAGTGCGCCAAGCACAATACAACAATATGCTGACACCAATATAGTGATCTCGAAATACACCCCCTCTCTGGGTGCGGGTATTGTAAGGGGAGACCTGCAGGTAAGAATACAGCGTTTGTCACTGTGTGATTTTATTGTATTTCACGATTCCGTGTACTCCCTCCTTTGCGGTTTCCAGCACAGGCTCTGACCGCTGATTAGTTTGCTGAAAACTTGTGAACTCTTTAAAATATTTTCTTCCTCTTGGTTAAGTTGTGAGGCTGCATTTACAGTCTCCTGCAGCTAGAGGGTGCCAGATATCCAGTTACCACCTGAGCTTTTTTTTCGATAATGTGAAAATGGATGGTTTTTACATGAAAATAGACAAATGTTAGATGTTTTTATCAGATTGCACTATAATTATTATTATAATATATTCATTTACACTACCGTTCAAAAGTTTGGGGTCACTTAGAAATGTGCTTATTTTTTAATTTTTAATGGAATATCTTAATAGGTGTACAGAGACCCTTTATCACTCATTCCTATCACTCCATCCTCCTGTGTTCCAATTGGCCCTTCTATCACTCCTCATCACTGCCGGTGTTCCAAATGGCATGTTGTGTTCGCTGAACCAAGTTTAAGAAGGCTATTGATGTGAAAAAACCTTTTGCAATTATGTTACAGCTAGAAATGTCCTTGTTTTCCATGAAAACAGCTATGTGATCCCAAACGTTTCAACATTAAAAAGGAGAATTAGGACTTACGGAAACAAAAAGGCAAGGAGCAGCCTGCTCAAAGGAGCTTACGATCAAAAATACTCTCCGTAGTGTGAAATGGTTACTTGTCTTGGGGGGGTGAAATTAAAAGTAACTTTAGTCAGTTGAGCCGTGAAATGCTAAGAACCCGAAATTCCAGATTTCACTATTGTTGGTTGATTGATGCATCTCATTTTGTCTTCAATAAAGATATAATTATGGCCCTAAGTGATCGTTATCAGATTTACCAACACCCCCCCCCCACACACACACACACACACACACAAAACAGAGTTTACGGGGGGGGGGGTTCTATGGTGTAAAACTTTAAATAATAACTCTTTAATTATGGATATCCTTATTGCGGTCATCATAGATCCTGTAATTGGTTGTAGCTTATATTCTTCTGCCGGTGCTATCCGGTCCTTCTAATTCCGGTAACGGGTCCGTCCGCCGATGCTCGTAATGGGTTAATTCTGCTCGGTTTCTAGGATAACGTCTGTCGAGGGTTTAAAGAGTCGGTTGCTTAATCGGCGCTAAGCTGTAGGAAACCTGATTTCTTAAAAAAACTGGTTCTTCTTCAAGGATTTTGTTTTGCTATAAAACACAAAATTGCTATAACAATTCCTCGCTATGAGGTCACCATCGCATGAGTTCTTGCATCACACCTTTGTATTGTTTCTCTTTATTGCGTCACAAATATGTTTTTTTATTATTTTTTATCTATGTAGAAAGGTCTGACGTAAACGTATAGCCTGAAAAGTATGTTTTAACGTCTCACATTAGTGGGGCAGGAGCGAGTCTAGCAATGGCACTGTATGCTCAATAGAGGACACTCCAGTCATCGTATATATAGATTAATGCCTATATTAGACGAGAGACCCCTTTAAATTTACGCAGTGTCCCCCTTGCAAACACATAAGGGGACACATAAGGGGGTCCTGCAGACTTTTCATATGCATTTAACCCTTTCACCACTCGCAGCTAGTGGTTGCGCAGAACATGTGGTCGGCCAGCATGTGATACACAGTACTTACTGCCAGTGCTGGTTGGCAAACATAGTGCGGGGGGGGGGCTGTGTAATGAGACCCCCATGTATGCATGGGCAGAAAGTGCTCTGATTGATTCCAATGGGAGGACTTTCCTGCCACTGATTGACTCAGAGGAGGCGGGGAGCAGCAGCTTCTCCTTAAGGTAATAACTGATTTTTTTCATTCTGCATATTAAAGCACTTCAAGAAGCCTTCTTTCCCTTTTAAGATGTCAGCTTTTGTTGGATTTCTAATATTTTTGTTTTGGTTAATAAAATCCTAAATGTTATTAAATGTATTAAACGTGCAGAGCTAGAAAACTCTGGGAAAGGGAAATATTTTGTTTTAAATAAAAACGAGAATCCTGCAATAGGCCGTTCCCTGGACTCGAAGTCTTAACCGCTTTTCTGCAGAGCGTCTAATCGCTTGGAACCACTTCTGTTTGTGAAATATCAGATAAAATCAGCAGAAGCCACAATATAAAATAGTTTTACTTTTCCATCCATCTGGGGACGTTCGCGTTCCACCAACTGATTTTTTTATTATTATTATTGCTCTTATCTTTATTTCATCATCTTAAAAAAAAAATATATTGTTTGGCCACAAATAGGAAACCAGTATATTTACATCTCTATGCGGGAGACGGCTGGGGATGCTACATATTTGTTAAATGTAAATCAAAAAGTCTTCTTGTGACTTATTTTAATTTGAAAATGGGTTAGCTTGGCACAGAATTAGTTTGGGAACCAAAAATGTAATTTTTTAATGTAATTAATGTTGTGCACAAGCCTCGCCCCATGGGATATTCAAGGTGAGATATTATCATGGGTTTTGTTATATTGATTTATTAAATTTTTTTGATTGATTGAGAAATATCACAGTTGCGCAACAGGTGTTGGAAATCAATGGAAGGGGTCCAGCTAATTAAAATCCCTTCTATCGATTAAGGTTAATTAACTGGTGTCCTGGGTCCTGCAGAACTTTTGGACCACCTTAAACCTTAAATCAGGAGGAAGAATGTTTTAAGAAAATATCCATTAAAACGCTACCCATAGTAAAATGCCAGCCCTTCCATAGCCCCCCCAAATTACCATATTAAATACCCGTCACGCACACACACACACACACGTTAAGACCTTATGACTTAAAGTGGTTGGGGAAAAAGCAGTTGGTAACTTTCTAAGCGCAGGCTACTTTCTCAAAATACTTGCGTCAATGTAAAAGTAACTTTTGCTTCTTTAACCCCTTAATGACAAAGCCCGTACATGTACGGGCTCAAAATGCATTGTTTTCAATGGGTTTTGGGAGCGCCCATTGTCCTTAAGGGGTTAAAACCGCCAAACTTAACTTAGATTGCATTACGTTTTGTTAGATTGTAGCAATTGTGCCAATTCATTCTTGCCTTGTCCCGCTATGCTATAAATTAATGTATAAAAAATTTTGCTAAATCAAAATAAAAATGACGTCATGATGTCATGGCATTAAAAGTAGCGCATATAATCTATAAGAGTCGGTATCGCATCAGAAATATGCGTTAGGGTGGTAATTCTTTTATACATATTATTAAGGAAGCCATATATTTGGGGATTACGTCTACCCTGCGTGATACCTTTTATAAATCACCCCAACTGAAACCCATATAACTTACCCTAATTTTTTATCTTTTCATTTTTTAATTGGTTAAATTAAAAAGGACGTTGACACATTTCAAACTGATTGTAAGCCACCTTCTCTGGTGTTTAGAACAAAGAGGTTTGAAAAACACAACATTTTATAAAATCTGCTGGTATATATAAAATAAGTTTTTAATATTTTTATTTGTACTGTGCTATCCGATTTCTAAGCTCTCTCCAATACGGTTATGTATAAAAAAAAATAGACACTTAAACAGATAATAAATAATATATATTTATTATCTGTGTATATATATATACACAGGGAAATAAATAATATTTCTAGTAATATATAATAAATTATTTATTTTTAAATATTTTGGGGAAGCAGGGGTATCGCTTGCTAATCTGGGATAACCTTATGATGAAAATGCAGAGAAAGGCAAACTAAAATGTATATTTTCTTTTACTCTGTTAATTAGTGGCTGACTTCGAATTACGTCGCAACATAGGACACGGTGACCTAGGGGTCAGGAAAATAATGTCTCGGGTATCTCTGGATATTAAAACCTTTTCATAAATGGAGTTTTCTTTCGCTCCAGTGTATGAATTATTAAAGTGTCATCTCAGTTAGTAGGAGTTCGTTCTACAATAAACTGTAATTGGAGCACGGGAGATCAACGGGAACCTTAGGATCAACAGCGAGGATATAATATTTATATTAGCAATATCGTCTGAGTGATTATTTATACCGCTACGTTCATTTATTCAAGGATTGAGACAAAACATTAGTTACACTCGAGTGTATTAAACGAATGAACCTCAGGAGATTTGGCTTTTATTCTGAAAGGTTTAGTAATACGGATGACTCAAAAACGTTCAAGAAGCTTCTATGGCAACAACCTATCAGTGCCTGGTTATGCGTCATGGGACAATTGTGTATGATTAAGGAATTCTGAGCATTTACCTAGGGATGATGTTTGTAATATTGTAGATTTAGATTCAAAACATTAAAATTCAGTGGAACAGAGCCTTTAATACATATTAGCAGTATACAAATGCCATCCGTGGAATTGTAACCAACCAGTCTTACATTCTAATTCCTTCTAAATATTAAGTTTATTCTGCACACTCTAGATCAGTCTACGCTCTAACAATCCTATTCTGTGCATTCTAACCACCTGAATTCTTACTAACCCACCCAGCGCATTATAATTACATCTATACCTTTCATGTTTTAATTAAATATGAACTCTAACCAACCAATGCTGCGCAGTTTAGTGACATCTGTATTGTTACCAATCATAATTTTTCATATAATTTCAGTAGAATTCTACACAACCCATCCTGTGCATTCTAATTGCATCTGAATTTGAACTGAATTATAAGAACGTCCTGATTCTGTTTAAATGGTAACCAAACTATCTTCCATCTGAGTTGTAACCAATGTACCCTACACATTGTAATTCCATCAAAACTATGGAGCGCATTCTAATTTAATTTGAATTGAAACCAAGTTATCCTGCACAATCTAATTCCATCTGAACGGTAACCAAACAGTCTGGTGTATTCCAATTCCAAGCTATTGTATAAACTTCAATAACCAAACTATCCCGCACATTCCAATTCCATCCAAATTGTAACCAAACTACCCCGCACATTCCAATTTCATCCAAATTGTCACCAAACTACCCCGCGCATTCCAATTTCATCCAAATTGTAACCAAATTATCCCGCGCATTCCAATTTCATACATATTGTAACCAAACTATCCTCCAATCTGAATTCTAACTAACCCATTTGGTGCATTCTACCTAAACTTAAACTATCCTGTCTAGCACATTGTTAATTCCACGAGAATTCTACACAAACTATGCAGTGCATTCTAATTCCATCTGAATAGGAACCAACCTGTCCTACCTTTTACTAATTGCTTCTGAAATCTAACAAAACTATCCTTCATATTCCAATTCAATGCAAATCCTATTTTTTATGTCTCACGGCTACCCCAAAAACAATGTTTGATTGCTCAAAATGTATAATGTAATTGTTAACGGGATGAAGAGCATCTAGTCTTCTGAGTCCAGGCCAAGGTGTCTCTTACCGGACTTAAATGTCCCCTTCGGTGACAACTTATAGTCTAATGCAGAAGCGATATTTTTTCCTTTACAAACGGTTTGTTGGGCTGTAGGAAGCAGGAGTGCGACAAGATGTCTTTCTTCAATGTCCCTCTGTCAAACGACGAGGATTTACATATGGGTGTAAAATTGGACAGCCCCAAGAATAGCTTTTTGAAGCCATTAGCCCTGAAAGCTAATCAATGATAGAACTGAACAGAAAGCACTTTTCCGACCGACGTCAACACAGAACCGTTTTGTTAGCATTTTTGCTCGGACGCCCAATGCAGCTGAGGGCAATAACATTCGCTGATGGACGTGATTTAATGGGGTGGCATTTGATATTGTTTCAACTAATTAATAGATTGGACAAATTTGGATGACGGAGCAAGAGCGAGGTCCATTGGTTTAACCTTACAGCCGATGTGGGAACATCTCACGTACACGGATGTCGCTATTCAACAACCGGTTTGTATCGTCACAAAAGTATCTACTAACGACCAACGAGACATGGACCTCAGTCTGTTGAGTTGAACCATTTATATGTCGTTTTTAAACCGTTATCAGATGTGTCTCTAATTCACTTTGCCGTATTCCTGGTTGTTTTATATATATATATATATATATGTATACCTATAATGACTCAGAGCATAATTAGTTCTATATACGTGTGTGCCCTCAAAATGCCCCGTTTCATTGAAAAAAATCTTTATATGGCAAATCGCGAGTGTGAGGGGGGCTGAGGTTGGGAGGTAGAGTGTCAGTGCGCAGTGTGCATTTTCCGGTGGGACACCGGAGAATTAAATTCGGATCCTGGGACTGCAGTCTTGCATTTCGCTGTCCGAAAAGAGGGACGGAGGTAGACCTCAGAGGGACATTGGGATAGAGTGGCAAAATCGGGACTGTTGGGAGACATGATATATATTTATAGATCTATAGGTAATATCATGCTATACCAGTGTTGGCCTTTAGGTGTCGCCAGCTCGCTTTTCCAATCAGCACAGGGCGCTGTCATTCAACAGTCCCTTTAAAAACACAATTACCTACTGTTATTACTCCTATGCATAATAATAACCTTTTCCACAAAGATAATACTTCTCCTTTAAAACATTTACAGCTTTTTTTTTTCTTCAAATACTGCGGTATTCCATATGAACGGGTTACATGCCTTAAAATCCATGCTTGACCTCAGGTGGGAATCCAAAACTGAAAACTTCCAAGGATTAGCCAAATGTGAATATGAATCAATCTAAGCTACCTTTACGCAAGATCCAAAGGGCTTACAATCGAAAGTTGATATAACCGCTTTATGGCTTTGATGCCGTATTATTATTATTTTATTGTCAATTTTTCTTATAGATGGTTTTTGGGGTAAAATCTGATGGGGTTAGCGTTGTGAATGTAAAAAATTCTCTCTCTACAAAGATCATACAGTTTGGCTTGGTCCGTAGTTAATTAAAGCGGAGGGTTTTGTTATACAGTTATACTGTGACCTTCCAGATGACTTAAGGATATCATTGTTTGTCAGAGTTTCAGCTGCATACCTCGGGGCAATAAACAAAAGGCATTAAGTTGCATATGTTAGCAAGCGGTGGGGATGAAAAATCACAATGTTTCTATTGTCATACAAAAAAGGGGTTTTAGAGGCATTTCTCTTCCTGTAATCAGGCTAACACCTTTCTTCATAAAAGGAGACGGACCCGGAGAGCCTTAAACTTTTGTAAATCGCTCTTAGAACAGGATATTGGCTTCTACATATGCAAAATAAAATTATAATCGCCGTGCCGCAATAACAAATGAAAAAAAACAGGTTGGGGGGTCTTTTTCTATTGTCCCGGAAACATTTCCTTACGGTGTTTTTTTGTTTTTTTTAAGGGTAAATCTTAAAGCTTGGGGGGGGGGGTGGAAAAGTTACATTTAAAAAAAGGACATTGTACGGAACCGTTTTAGGGGAAAAAAACAAAGAATTTGATGGCAGATAAGAGCCAATCAGTCCATGGAAGGATCACGGGAGATTTAGTGAGATCAAGGGTTGCCTTCTTCGAAACTTGCTATATTTTCATATTATACATATTTCAGTGAGCGTTTTCTTTAATTAGCTTAATTTGTTTATGATTAAACTATATAAAAACAAAGCAAGAATTGGAATTTCACGGCTTTTAGCACAATTTCAGTCATTTGTCAAAACCTGTAGCTTTTTGTTTGGCAATTAGTAGAAATAATTTAGTTTTACCTCCGGGAAGCTGATATCTGTGGCATGTGGTGGCTAAACTAGCATTATCTAATCAAGTTATCTCCCTTCTCCTTGCCCCACCCCTTTAAGGTTGCCTGAACCAATCAACAACAACCAGCAATTTAACAATACCAGGGAGACAACGTAATATGGAGGAACCACCATGAAGATAAGATGGTTGATCCCATAGTGTCACCATAAGGTGGGCTTCTAACATATATATATTTTTTAAATCGATATACATTATTACATGGGTTTATTGAACGTACAGAACTGGAAACTGTAGGCAGCGGAAAAAGTAACAAAGTTGCATTTGAACTTAAAGTTATTCTAAGATGTTGGCACCATGATCAAGTTCCTCCATTTCCAGGAGTAGATCCTACTTTAAACCAGAATGATGTATACGTTATAACATGACGTTGGGAAGGTCTACACTTGGTTCCATCACCTTCCATATAGCTGTCCAAGTTATTCTGGTCCCACCATGGCAGTAAGAGCTCACAATCATAAGACATCCCATCTGGTGTGTTAGACGCACAAAGCACCGGTTTATAAATGGCCGGTTGCCCAATCCAACAGTCTCATATCCGTCATCGGGCTACGAGTCAGTAGTCTCGTGCATCTCCCACTCTTGTGAACCATGGATGGTCCCACCTGCTCTAAACTACTGATCACCCAATGCTCCGGTCTCATGACCTTCTGAGTCTCTTTCCTGCTGACCGTGGTCGCTTCTTATTGCTTTCTGCTCAGGTGAAACCGAAATCCCACGTTCAGGTGCATTGTTACCAGTTACAAATTAAATGCCGAATGCCCCCCCTTTTCTTTTTCAGTTTAATGGAGCATAGAAATTTAGGAAGTGCCCCTTCATCGCTACATCGGGAAATGATCTCCTCCAGAAATATGACACTTCCCAAAGTCAATCATTCATCATCAGATGTTTAGGGGTTTTTTTTATAATTCAGTGAGCCGTTCACCCGATTATTATTCTACAAGTTACTTCTCACAGATAAAAGCAGTTCGAATGACGATCGCTGTTAATGTCACTCATTTTCACAGGACTGCGTCGGTCCTTTGCTTTCCCTTCGTCGTCCGCCATAAATGCACGTGGTATTGAGTCAATAAAAAAGAATTCTGGAAAGAAAACGAAGGGGGGGGGATTTATTTTAAAAATAAAGCTTAGTCCGTGTGTTTTAAGCTAGGAAAGAAATAAGACGTTGTATGTGGTATTTCTGAAGAGTTTCCAAGCGAATGTACGCTAGAAAAAAAATAGGCCAATTATTATTGGGCGAACAGTGGGGGTTAAGCATAAAACCTCAATGATCTGAGAACAATAGTAGAACAATAGTGACGATTCCATGATTTCTCATTAGACCCACGAGACATTAATCCTCCAGAGTTGATATATATATATAGTAGAAAGCTTTGGGTATCTCCTGTTACTTAGATACCCAGGTCCAGGCAGGAAAATCTGGGTGGAAGTAGATTATGGAGCCTGCGCCAACTCAACGCAGTCTTCCATATTGTGAAGGGGCTGGTTGGTGGATGAGTGTTCTCTCTTTTAGTTGACTCGTTTAGCGCTGGTGCTACAGGGAGCCTGATCGACCAATAGGGAATTGGCTTCTTGTTATGTCAGAATGGCTGCCACCCCAGCCCCAGGACCTGCTGCCCTTGGTAGCCTAGACCCCTAGACCAGAATAGGTGGCCTAGACCAGAAGATGTCACCATATGAGGGATTCACCATCCCTGGTTACGAGTTCAGAGTTAACTCCCAAGGAGGGTATATTCCATTTATGAGAACAAAAGCAATAATATAATTCAATGGCAGACCTTGTCTAATCTACGAGTTTTGGGCCACAGAACTCCCCGTGCTATATATATATATAAATAAATATATATATACTTAATGGGGGTCTAACATGAGTGCGTTAAATCCTCAGCAACATCAAAGGGCAAGACCTTTAAACTCATTTTCTGCAGACAGCATCAGGAGATGACCCGACAGAGCTCATTTCTCACATGGATCAAATTAACCTTTCGATGTCAGGGAAGCAGCTCACCAGCACCCTGGAATACGTTGTATCCCAGATTCCACCCGACAATACCTAATGGTTATTATTTGGAAATTAAAAAGTGCCCGCTTTAACACGTTTCCCCTTAGCAAATGCATGAAGGGATTTAGCAGAGCTCTCTAGATTTGCCCTCTTTAGTTGAACACACCTCTTGCTTGTCAGCAAGCTGGCGGAATCAAACTGTAGCTCTGGAGCTGCAGCTTCTCCTAAAGTGGTGGTGTTTTTCTTTTTTTTTTTTTTACAGCTGAAAATGCACTTTATAGGGATACTGGAGTGTCCATTTAAACTTCACCCCCTTGTCTCAGTACCTGCTTAGGCAGACACTTCAATATAAGGCTGTAAGATAGCGTCGTCATATTCCATAGCGTTGTACAATAGGTAAGCAGGACATAATAAGTAGTGCATCACATAACAATTTGGACTCACAGAAACAAAAGACAAGAAGAACTTACAATCTAGCAATATATATATGCCTTGGCTTATGCAAATCTCACTTAAAAAATAATAAATAAATTATATATATATATTGTAAAAATACATTATAAAATGTATGAAGCAACTAATAGTTATATTCAGTTATAAATTGGAAGCTTGCAAGAATAAGCCTTTCTTCTCTTTTCTGTACCAGTATGTGTTAATGTTTGTTAAATAATTTTATTGTCTTCTATTATAATGCTGCTATGGAATCTACTGGAGATATATAAATAAATGTAATTTAAATATGAAATAAGTGTAAATCAAATGAAATAGAAAAAAAACCCCAATGGCAATTATCGCTCTGGTTAATGATACTAAATACATAAATTTACCTGTAAAAAAAAAAAAAAATTGGGACATGAAAAAAGGATACAATTTCTAAATAGAATGACTATACTCTTAAAATGGAATTTATTATAGGGAATATCAAATAGCGATACCGTCAAACAGGTATGATAATTTCCCAGAGTATCTCTTCACTGTATCGTCAGGTGTTAAATGTGACTTTTCATCACCTGTGTGATCCGTGAACAAATATCACAGCATCCTTTTCAGTCCAGAACAAGAGGAAACAGTGATCAGGACCAGATCTATTTCAAAAGAGGAATTTAAAAAGAATATTGTCACAAAATACAGATTATAATAGGGTACATTTAATAAAAAGCCTTAAAAAATGGGAAAAAATTAAAAAAAGATTCTGGTTATAGTAACCTCTTTATAAACAAGAATAAAATATTTTACCAATTTAAAATATAGTTTTATATTACGAACAATTTTTTTTAAATGTCTAATTATACTAATTAAAATAGGGCATATTTACTAGCAAAATGAGAAATAATTTCCCCCTTCTGAACCACCAATTAACTGGCTGTTTAGAATTGAATACTTATAAATGTTAATATTTGGTGATTTCTCAACCAACTACGAATAAAAAAAATATACATCTATTAAAAAATAAAAATTGTATTATAAATAAATAAATTTAATTATATAAAAAAATATAATGAGAGAACGGTAGGAACATAATGACTAACGACTTCATTTACATTGGTTTTGTACATGTTTGTAAAGAATGTCCAATAATTTGTCAATAATCCATCCTGACAAGTTTTTAGTAAAAAGTAATGGTACAGAAAACCCCTCTGGGCCCCTTGACCTAATGAAGAAGATGACCTTTCACCTTTATTGGGAAGCGGGGGCTAAAAAAGGGGGTAAAGCATTCTAAGAGTTTTTACAATGTAACCAGATGGATGACCTCACATTATCAGAGCTTTTATGTCAAAAAAATAGATCTTCTAGTCCAGTTTTAGAACCAAATCCTCCTCTTTACATCATAACCTTTACCGTATTTATATATATTAGTCATTTCCTAAAATGTCGACAAAAACCGTGAAATGTAGCACAATTATACTACATTTTTTGGACAGTACATAGATGCTTTAAGGGACTTTCTTCCTTCCCCTCCATATCTTTTCATAACTCGCAGCCGTAAAGTGTGGGTATCCGATGACTGGTTGTCTAGTTGAAGGTAGTAGTCATATCTGTATCTCCAAATGTCTCCTAATAACATATGCCATGTCATCAAGGACACATGTATGTCTGCTCCATCCACCTACAACACCAGTAGTGATGGATCTACCAAGGTTGGCGTCCTTGTCCCCCTCCTGGACCTGCCACCCAAGGCCTAGTTGGCCTAGGTCAAGATACGTCAATGTACAGGAGGAAACTTTCCACCCGATTACCACCTACCCTCACCAACTACCCCTGAATGAAGTCCTACACCCACAACGGAGGTTCTGAGGTATGAGGATGGTCCTTCAGGATGGGGAATTGAATCAGCAACTCTTCATGTCACGTGTTTTTCCGTAACTAGACAATTTTGTCCCAGGATTTGTCAAACCTTTCAGCCAATGGGAGAGGAGAAGAACTCAAATAATAATTATTAGAAAAAAAAATTAGGGTTCTCAATGAATTCACCAGAATATTTTACATTTGTTTCAACATCTCAACCAATATTGTGATTTATTTATTTTAAATTCAATGTGATATTTTTTTAAAACACAAAGTTTCTGCTCATTTTAAAATTCCTAATGAAATCATGATATTATCACCATGTCTATTAATATATTATTTGTTAAAAAAACCCAAAATTAAATATTTAAAGTTTCCAAATCCAAATGTCGTCCGCCTCTGATTCAAATCAGTGGAAGAAATTTGCTAAGAGACAAAAATATTTAATCATTTTTGATGAAATTACTTGAAAACTGGATGTGTTTTCACCACCTCTATAAATATTGTAATCAATGCGCTAATATATTAAATTCAATTATAAAACAAGATGCTTTTACAATATATTTAATTGTATTTAATTTTAATAAGTATTATTTAATTCTAGTAAGGAGCCCAAAAAATTGGAGTGTAATTAATGTTGAGAAATGAACATTTTTGCGGCACATTTCCGGCATCGGGTTTGTTAAATTATCCCGTCTCTTAAGTTCCTTCTATCCAAATGACTTCTTAATCCATCAACCCTGTTTGTTGGAGTAAGTTTATTAATGACAAATGTTCTAGGGCCCTGTTGAATTATGACTGTAAACTGGAAGGAATATAACATTCAAGGTGAAAAGGTGATTTCTTTATAACAGCTGTAATTTATTCCGGCCCTTTCTTTTGCCCTTTGATTTTGGACCTTGCTCGGCCTATACTGTTCCTGATTGCTTTTAAAGAACCCTTAGGGGTCAAAGGAAATAACAGCCTCCTGGAAACAGTCACTTAAATTCTTTAAAGAACAACCAGAATGTGTAAAACATCACAAAAAAAATGAATAACTGGAATTATAATTGAATCCGCTATTTCAATAAGCAGATTTTAGCCCAAATTAGGTCAAAAAAATGAGAAAGAAAACAAGATGTTAGGAAATACTCATCAACATAGTATTTACTGCTATAAATTTGTTGGGATATGTCATTAAAGGCATGTTCGATCAACAGAGGGGAAATGTTAGAACAAGAGGTCATAATCTAAAATCAGAAGCTTAGATGTAATGTTAGGACATTTTACTTTACTGAGGTGGTGGTAGATAAGTAGAACTGCCTCCCAGCAGACGTGGTAGAGGCTAATACAGTGAGGGAATTTCAACATGAATGGCATAAAGCGCCGGAATCTAAGACATGACAAATGACTAATTAAGGTCTGAGTCCTTCCAGATTTGATCGGTCCGGTGGGTCTTATCTGCCGTTTAGAATATTTCTCAAAGGACAACGTTAACATCGGAGCCATCCCTCTCCATGGCTTTTATCTCACCTTTCTTCATGTAAACCTTGATCACCGTTCATTTGGCAGGTATTTAAACCCGACATAAAGGATGGAGCTGTTTTTATTGAATTGGTGGACCAATGGACAGGACTATTTTTATGCTTAGAGCACTAGATATTTTTGGGTGCCGTGGAGGAAAAAAGGGTAGATAGCTATGAAGCACTGATCTGGATAGTTCCATTAATGACCGGTATTTCAATCTTTTGCCACTGATATCAAGTTTGTTGCCCAGATTTCTCTGTCTCCCCAGGATCTATTCATAAACGATTGGGTTGCCTTGAGTTGAGTGAGTTAGGCCAATTGAACTGATGTTGAGCAACTGGTCCATTCGACCCACTGAATACAAGAACTCAACCTCATTTCAATCGACTCAACCTCATTCAAGTCAACCCAACAAAATCGACTTGACTCCCCAGAATGAGAAGAGTTGACTCAGAACCACATTAAACTCTCCAAGCTTGGCCACCAATCTGGTCACCAAACTGACTTCTGACGTGAAAGTCAGATTCTCATCACATTTCATCATCCCTCTACTCAACACCAACTAACTTGTTTTACGAATGAGCTGAGTTGCTGTTTTAATTGGCTTAATTGAGCGCTACCAACTGGTTTTGAGTTAAGTAAGTCAAGTGATTCCTGGAACTTGACTCACAACTTGGACCTCAGACAAGTGACCTTACATATAGTAAAATGCAGAATGTTCTTCAAGAGTCTACTTCAAATAGTTTAGATTCTATTGAAGGTTCTTGAGGTTCTACAGGAGAAGGTAACGCGTCTGAGATGACAAGCACACTACCCAAGAACCATACCTATCTCTATACTCAATGTTTTGTGGTCAAGTAACCCAAAGGACATTAAATAATTGTTAGTTTAACACCAGCTCTGAATACTAAAACCTCCCATGTGAAATAAACTACAGTTGACGTCGTACAGATAAAAAAAACCCTCCGGCTTGCAGATTAATGCTATAACATGCCTCTTTGGCAGAAAAATTGGTTTAAGAGGATCTTATGCATTTTAGCAATGGATTAGGACAACATAAACAACATACGTGAACATTCACACAAAGGCCAGCATAATTACCGAGCTCAAAGGCTTTGACGCGTGTAGAGCCGGTTAGCAAACAAATTCCTGCCATTCCACAATTTTAAGATTTTTTTTCAGTTTATCTGTTTTTGAAGAAAACCCAATCCCCAGCTCAAAAAGTAAATAATAAACCAGTTTCTCTCCCGTTGAGTGTATAGGATACATTCTCACCTATAGCTGATGCACATACGGTATGAATATACTATATGCTCACTTAAATCCTTCTCATTGGATTCACTTCTACCACATCTGCTGAGAAGTCATTCTATTTATCCACTACTTCAGCAAAAACAAATGCCTTCTTTGACACTATAATTTTATAACTTTACAAGCCTTCGACCCTCTAATTTTAGACTATGGCGTCCCGCCTTATGTACAGAACTTCAATATTCTCATCATAACTGTGTAAAGTTAGTTTATGAATTTGGTTGTAATTTGCAACATTTTCAATAAAATATATTCCAGAAGATACCAACACATAATACAGATTCTCCGGTATCCTCCAGCATCTCCACCCTGCGCTGGTGTCCCCGTTAACGTCAAACAGATTCACATGTTTACAGATGACCTTGTCGTGTTATCGTTGACCTTGCTTCACACTTTGAATTTAAGGAACACTCCGGGGAATGCTTAGAATACATTAACAGAGATACAAGGAAGGAATGTCTAAACATGGCGGATAGGCAGGGGTTATTTATGGTTTGGATCATTTAGCAAGTGTAAAAGGGAATGATCAGAACTTCTTGCCGTTCAAAAGTTTGGGGTCACTCAATCAAATTTTTTTGATTTTGTAAAAAAAAATAATAAAAAAAGCTAATTTTGTCCTTTTAAATAACATGAAATGGAACAGAAATCCAGCACAGACAGGGAAACAGCTGATTATTAATGGAAGCTCCTTATAGGCATACAGAGTCCCTTTATCACTCCCATCACTCCTGTGTTCCAATGGCACCTTTATCACTCCCATCACTCCTGTGTTCCAATGGCCCTTTATCACTCCCATCACTCCTGTTGCTTTTGCTCCCAGTACGTTATGGCTGATATTCCTGCTTAAATGCAGATGATCAAGGTTTCCATGATGACCAATATTGGGTTGGGTAAAACGTTCGGTCAGTCACTATATAGAATTGGGCTATTAAAGGGTTAATATTCCAAGCGTCTCAGGGTTGGCTCCTTTAGAAAGTTCCCAGGTATGTAAACAGCTCCCCCCCCCAGCTTAGTCGTAGGTGTTCACCTCGATCATCGCTGGTGACGGTGCCCACCATGGCACGGGCTCCTGGATGGACAGATAATCTGCGCACGTCTGTCAGCGAGACATAAATCGAGAGGGGAAGTGCAGCCATTTATTGTTTGCTGACATTCCCCCGAATCCACACACGCCCTCGGAAAACAAACTCTTCAAGAATGTATCTCCGAGCTTTATCTGCTGCAGGCCAACAGCTGGTAAGAGATGAGTCATAGGAGGATCATGAAACGGAGGTATCTCCATGTCGTCATTTCAACGCAGAAGCTCCTCTTTGTCAAAGAAGTGCATTCATTACACGTGATTTCGTTTGCTAGCACCCTTTGTTCCAAAATACTGGTTCCTCCAGTTAATTCCAGTTAATTCGGTAGAAAATATATTGGGATCAAAAAAATCAAAGATGGATGTTATGCAATAATTTTATCACCAACCTAAAATCTTATAAACATTAAATAGGATTTATTTTTTTTTTGGTACAGATCTTAAAACTATGTATTCATCAAGATGTCCCATATTTATTTTTATAAAATAAATGAGTATTCTCTAAAAAAAAAAAAAAGTATATTTTGACACAGATATGGCTTGGTTAGTTTTTCCTCTTTTTTTATAATTTATTTTAAATTAGCCAAATTTTTTTAATATATTTAATCGATTTATTGTTTTTTGTAATATATTAAATAATTAAATAAATAATTAAATGCAAAAATTAATGGAGAATTGAAAAAAGAATTGAATAAAAGAGCTGATTTTTTTTAACTTTTTTTTTTTACAAGGTCCTAAAATTTTCATTTGTTAACCAAAAAGCTAATTGAAGGGATTTAATGGCTTAAAAAAAATAAAAAAAAGTTTCTGTATCAGGAAGGCATTTCCTAATGGATTGTGCTTCCTGGGAGATCCCAAATTGTAACTGGATGCCGTCCATTCTTCTTTTATCAGATAATGAATAGATTTGTCAAAACTGATCTGAAAACACAACAACTTTACAAGGATTTAAAGTAATTTTAATGTAAAAATTCATACTTTATACTTCTGTGTTTTCTTGCAATAAGATTATCTAAAAAATGTATATCCACCTAGAAAAGAGCCTGATTTTTTTTTTTATTTCAGGAAAGATGATGATGTGGATAAGAGTAGAAGGTGACATGTGACACTATACAGTCCATACTTTTGCTTTTCTGATGAATGAAGAAGCAATCTTGACATTTTTTAAAATAAATAAACACATAGCGTACCGATGAGGTCTTACACCTGTGTTAGCATCGACCCATAAATCTGCGAAGCTTTGGCTGTAAATACTTAATACGTTCCATGGTCATGTTGCGTCGGTCAACGTGGCGATAACTGGACAGGTGGGTATTCGAGATTGACCAATAACGGCGTTCAAAGAAAGAAAAAACATCATGACTAATGACTATAATAAACAAAAACCATCAATCTAATAAAAAAAAAAAAATGACTTAATTAATATTTGGTAGCACTCGACTCGTCCCCAAAGTTTGGGTCAGTTGACTTCTCGCACCATGAGTTGTCTGCATTGGATATAACATTGGTGTAGCAAGACATTTAGATGGAAAATATATAGAAAAAATGTGTTTCCTTTAACATTTTAACATTTGAAGTTTAACTTTTAAGTTTTAACCTTCAGAAGGAAGATGTTGGAGAATCAAATAGAATGACTGAAAATCAATCTATATATCCATTTCCATCTGTTCATTTATTTTCAGTACTACTGATTTCATATCTGGTCATCATACAATGTCTTTTAAATTAAAAATTTGCCAGTCTGACTATATATTATATATATATATATATATCATAAAATATATATTAATATATTAATATATACATTTATATATCTATAATATATATTAATATATATTATATAATATTATTATTAGGTTTTATTTGAGAGGGTCTTTCGTGTACCTACCACCCTTTCAGCGATATAATGCGTTCTCATTTTACACGTAAGCCTCACTTGTCATCAATAAGCGAACAGGATAAAAAAGGTCTTTTATCTACTACTAAAGAATTAGTAGTAGTAGCTCATTGTCATATGTTTAACCTACTTTGCCATGTATATCATGATTCTCGTATAAAGTTATAGACCATGTTAACGCTTAAAATTCACTGTATTTAATAGCCCAGTAACTAAATATTCATAGGAGAGGGAAAAACTATATTCTTTATGGAAGAACAAATTTCTTATAGTTATAGAGTGCCGTCATATTCCGTAGCGCAGCACACAAGATTCAAAAGGGTTTAGGGGACACTTCCAGGAGAGAAAGCCTTAATCAGGTAACGCTGTCCAGAAATCTGATCACTCATTATAAAAGTTACTGCTATTTAGAATAGAATATATTAAATACACACACTCACACTAACACCCACACAAAAAAATAGAATTCTATACCAAAAAAAATGGTAATTTCAAAAAAAGAAAAGACTAAATATATGGCCGGGTGGATTCATTCATATGGTTATTCAAATTAAAAAAAAAGAAAGAGAGAGGAATTAGGTTTTATTTGAGAATGTAGCAGAGGGTATTGTGAATAGGGGAGGTGGAGGCCGAAAAAATTCAAAATCCTTTGAAAAGGATTGTGATGGTGCTCTGATTTCATTAGGTTCAAAGGAACGCAGTTTGTTGTGCTTAGCGAAGCGGAGGGAAACTGTAGAGGATTCAAAAAAAAAAAAAGAGAAGAGCAAGAGAAGATAAATTGAACATCCCCCACATCTAAGCTGGAATCTTTATGAAGGCAGATGTGCGTTATAGAGGCGAAAGACTCCATTGTGTTTATGGACGGGGTGTGAGGTTTGCACTGTAATCACAATGGGACATTAAACCCCCCCCCAGCTGCACACATCACTGGACAATAAGGGGTTAATAATCTATTTTCATGGTAATAATCATTTTTTTCTGCATATTATTGCATTACAAAATCTTTATGTGCAGCTGGAGTTCTGTCCATCCATGGATGCGTCGGTCGGTTTCTACCCGTCTTTGACTGCTTCTGCAGAGAGAATAACTAATGATGGCCATCTAATAAGGATAAATGCAATATTAAATATTCAAACATTTCCTTATTTATGTATTTTATGACATTGCGTGATATATTAGTTTTACCCGATAATGGAGTGGCAGCCCTGCTGCAGCAGCTTCCCTTCTCTTCCATGGTCGGACAGTTGTTGCTTCAAGTAGCCAATTAGCATCAGGAAATTGCTCTTATTCAACAGAACCCCCCCCCCTCCCCCAGCGTTCCCAGAGCTAGCGCTATATCAAGTGGACAGAGATGGGGGAAAATACATACAGGGGGGGATACTGTTGATACAAGGACTGGAGCGCCCCATTAATGAATATCGCGCACCCTCATATTTTATCAGCGCGGATATCTGCCCTAGTTCTATAGAGAGGGACTACAGAATCCACTAGAAGTTCCTAGAGTGTCCATGTTAATGAGTTTAACCTCCTAGCATCCACGTCATATATTTTAAAATTAATATACTTTATTAATAAGTACTTTATGTATAAACGAGTATTCCAAGGAAGTGCATTTATTGGATCCACCGAAGCAGTTTATTAGTGAATTAACGTACATGCCATCAGAAACCAACTACACCCTATAATTATTACAAGATGCGGGATAGAGGGGTGGCTGTGCAAAGTATTTACGGGCCAAATTCCGCGGTATATTTACAGGGCTGTATTAGCTAAAGCCGCGAGTATTAAAAACTCCCTCTATTAGAGGACTTATAATATTTTATGTCATTTATTTTATAATATAAAATTATATAAATTTTGTTAATGACTTTTTGCACTCTAATCTGGTTTCCAATACTCAAATAAATCAGCTACGGTATGGATGTGGTTAGCATGGACGTCAGAGCCTAATTTTATGGTAATAAAATTCTCCTATACAGTATCTATACGTAGAGGTTTATTTAAAATAGAAAAAATGTTTTAATAAAAAAACATTTTTCCCACCTCCAAACGAAATGCTACTTTTTGTCTTGCATCATAAGCCCATTTCTATCACACAGTTATGATGTCATTACATTTCAGGAAACGTTGGGGACGTTATGCATGCCCGGGATCTCAGGGTGAAGCACAGCTTCTTCAGTTCTCTGGGTCACGGCACTTAACCTCGGGAGTCGCAGAAGGGGCGTTTAGGCATTCAGACACACCCACTCCGCGCCCTGTTCCCCTGCCACTGGCCCCGCCCCCTCCTAGAGCCATTCACCTGGAAAAAGTAGCCATAGCCTACACGTTCCCAGATAGGGTATTATGATGTCACGGGTCAGAAATACATTTCTGACTCCTTTCGCCCTCCTCCGGCAGGAACTACAGTGGGATTGAGCAGAAAACTTGGGTCTCAGTGATTGTAATAAATTTCAATGATTGCCCAACATTTTTCATTGTTTGTGGAAAAAGCTGATCATTATGATCATTATTAGCATAATTAAAGAAAATCAAAATTAAAAATATTTTTCAATTCTTGCAGAAATATTAGTTGTTTTTTTTTATGATCCCTGAATGAAAATAGAGGAAACTAAGCAAATAAATTCCAATTAAAATGGAAAAAAATGAATGTCACCCTTCTACGTAGGAACCCAAAAGTGTTTTTTTACTCCAAACTATTTTGGTGGGCCACTGTGACCTGTATCAAAATAATAAAAAAAAATAACATAAAAATGTCAAAATACTTCAAAATACAATTACATCTAGATTAGTATGTCATTAACTTTGCCTGCTAAGCTTTCCGGCAAACATATAAAGAGTTTCCTGTTTAAACAATAACAACATTTCCAAAGTTAAGATTTTTAAACTCACCGTAACGCCCGTAACGTAATCTACTATATCTTTAGAACAAATCTGGTCTTAAGGTGCTTTGGGTTTGAGTTGCTTATTTCTACCAGGTCTATACATAGTTCATTTTAAAAGCTACTACCAAAAATATGCTCTTTTATACTGAAAAAGGAAATATGTGCGGAATCCAAGAAAAACTGGATTACTAACGATAGTGATTTTTTTTCTGTTCATACCCTGCAAAAATGGCCGCCTTGCCCACCTCTACACAAGAGGCAAGTCCACCACAAATAATTGATCCAGGGACATGTTGCCAATGCGTAGTAAAGACGGAAAGTGACGTGTGACATGTGACATGTCTGACCAATGGAACCCTAAAGAGAATCCTATATATAATATATTATTATTATTTTGTCTTAAATATTAACCCCTAAATGACAAAGCCCGTACATGTACGGGCTCAAAATGCATTGTTTTCAATGGGTTTAAGGGCCGCCCATTGTCCTTAAGGGGTTAAAGGAATATTAAAGGGTCACTCCTGCCATGAAATGCACTCTTGATGTGATCTTACTCTTGGCTCTCCATTCTCTCCATCCTAAAACCCAGGAATATGACGTAAAACGCTTCTATCTACACATAATAAAATGATATGGCCAGCAGGGATTTGTCCTATCTGGGACGCAGAGCTTTGTCGGGACTTCTTGTTGACGACCAGAAATGGGGTGTTCCGCCTTTGGAGTTTTTGGGACTCAAGCCCTAGTTTTAACCAGAGCCCCTGCAGCTTTATTGCTGTGCCGCTAATTAGTTTGACCGGTGGGTTTCCCTTTGTAAGAATAACTGCGTTTTTCTGTTGAAATGCTAAAAGGGATCATCGAAGGACAAATTAAGTAAGTAGGTTAGGACCACCGATGGGGTTCCCCCGAAATGGCTGGTGAGTTAACGCACTTCGGGCAGAATGCAGCTTATCGAAAGTATGAATTAGTAAGGTTTGGGCCTAAATGCTGGTAATTTATCCTTCTTTGTTTTTAAATTTGGCTATTTTTCATGTATGGGGTGCAGACACAGGTTCCGAAAGCTTCCATGGCTTTTGTCTTTTTCTGTGTTGGCCCAATAAGAAAGAACGCAGCTTCGAAGACGTTCTAAGACAAAAAAGCCTAATATCTCTTCTTGATCCGAGATAGACTTCTATATCCTAGTGCTTTGCAACATCACAAAATCTTTCTTCTATACATTGGTAGCCAAGTGGCTTCTAAATGCTCAAAATGGCTAGCACAAAAAGGTAAAAAAATATGTATGTCTGGAATCATATTTTTTTCTTCTTGTTTTGTTTAATCTTAAAATGATCTAATATAATAAGTGGGAGTTAATGGAGTGGAATATTGCGGCACCGATCTTGAGTCCAAGCATAAAACTTTGGTGAGCGAGCCTACTTTATGTTTTTTAAAATGTTTCATTTTTTTTAAACTGTTCCACAAAAGAGGATGAGAATAAAACATCATTTACAGATTTTGTTTAAAGCCTGGCCGACAAAAGCTTTGCTTCCATTCATTCTGTGTTGGTAACAAAAGGAAGAATTTAGTGGCTTGGTCAGTGAAATGTCAAAGCCTTTCGAAATTGGACACATTTGGATTATTCCAATTTCCCCTCATCTACTCATTTTGAGTTCATTTTTGTTCTCTTTGGGTATTCATACTAAAAACAACCCACCTCCTAACATAAAAATACTAATGAAAAATAATACTTTTTTTTGTGATAAACACAGTTATCACAAAAAAGGGTTCTAAAATCCACAATGGGTTTGGCCAAAACCCAACATTTTTGTTTAGTTTTAGACTTTCTTGATTCTTCATTTTCATGATGTTTTTATATTCATAAGTGAAGCCATGGATGGTACGTTTTTCAAGGAACCATTGACATCAATGGACAAGGCTGGTTCTTTGCAAAAAAAATTGTTTTGGGCCCCCAACAATCTGAAAAGAGGACCGGCGTCTTGAGATATGATGTTTTTGGAAATTGTTAGATCTCAGCGGATTGTGGCTTTTGTAAAAAAACCCCGGCAATTCCCCAGCAGGATAATCAACACAAAACAGCAGGACCTCAGATCTGTAAGTCTTTCTAATAAATTCCATTTAGTCTATTAAAGAACACGAATTGCGCCTTTGAAGAACAACATATTAGTCGTTCATTCATTCTAAATACCATTGAATGGAATCCACTTACAAATCATGTTAACCTCGTTCTTGCTGGAATACAGGTGAGACGATACGGAGGCAGTTCTTATTTTATGATATTTGAAAGGGAGGACAATTTGAAGAACCCCTAGTAGAAGAAAGACCTCTGAGCGTTTTCCCCAAAAGGTAATGCGAGACAACCCTGGAGCTTCACTCATATAAATTAACCCCTTAATGACAAAGCACGTACGGCTCAAAATGCATTGTTTTCAATAGGTTTAGGGACTGGCTGCTCATTGTCCTTTATGATAACTATTTTTAATTTATTAATATATATATAATATATAATATATACATATATATATTATATAAATTACGCCACAATAAGCCAACGTTTTGACCCAAACAGGTCTTCATCAGTGCCGATGCGTGTCATCAGTGCCAGGGCCAAAAAAAACATTTAAGCCCACTTCTATAAAACATAAAGCAATTATTTATGGTGGGTAACTTTTACATTGGATATGTCGTTTTACTTAACTTTATAGTCCTCTACATGTCCATGAACTCTCTTGTCAACTCACTCTTTAGCAAATAAACACAAACGCTATTTAAAAAAAAATGACCAGCATGCAGCAGACTTCCTCTTTGCGGATAAAAATGATATTAGATAAAAAAAAAAATTTAATTTCTAGGATTTTCTGTGTTTTACGTAAGAGCTGTCGAGGACGTTCTGCTGGGTTGCGCAGAGACAACCATTGATGACCCTTCCTGCTTTCCAACTCTAATATACATTGTATAGTATAGTGTATAGCGTGACCGCCGAGCCGAAAATCCCTCCTCCCAACAGCCACCTTCACGGCAGATGTGAACCGTTCCAAAGTGTCAGAATGCCAATGAGATATTAAACATGGCAGGAGAAAGGTGGAGAATTCCAAACAAATGAATGATGAATGGCAAGAGTTCCTATGCTTGTTGCAGAGTCCTGCTGTTCTTTTGTAAAATGATTTGTGGCAAATTTGTTTTGTCACCGAGGCACATTTCCCCCCGGGCATTTAAGTGGTTTTTATAGTTACCTAAAGAAACCCATTTAAGGAAAATACAATGTCAAAAAAGGAAATCCCACCAGGTCCGTTCTCAATAGATTTTTTTTTTTAGAAAATATGCATGATTTCAAAGCTTAAAAAAAAGAAATCTGATGTTACAGAAATCCAGAAACCGGGAGCTTTAAAATTATTCTAGA
>VKOC01000010.1:6379623-6396058 GCA_009364415.1 Spea multiplicata
TGAGATACTGCAACACTCGTGAGGGCTGGAAGGACAAGGATCAAGAGCTTCACCGAGGCATAAATTG
The DNA here is from genome assembly GCA_009364415.1 of Spea multiplicata. Lineage (NCBI taxonomy): Eukaryota > Metazoa > Chordata > Amphibia > Anura > Pelobatidae > Spea > Spea multiplicata. The sequence continues at coordinate 6,379,691 of VKOC01000010.1, forward strand.
CTACTTTCACCCCATTTTGACCTGCATCCTTACTGCTTAGACGTTAGAACTAAACGCATGTACCATATATGACATCATATCTTTATCCGTTATGATGTAAAGCAGTGCTCTCCTTGCTAACAGGGTTTTTGTGGCAGGTGATGGATCCATTTTTATATTGGGAGCAATGGGAAGGGTTCCTTGCGACTTTTTGGAGGGGACGGTGGGCTGACCTTTTGATTGCATCTCCCCCTCTTTGAGGCAAGAAGATTCAGGCCCTCCTGCTGATCTTCTGGGTGAGAAGCGAAGGAAGGGGCCTCATATTCACATGATGGGAGTGTGGCCCTGGAAGAGGAAGAATGGGGACCTTGTGGTCCACTGTGGCTTTACCCAGCCACTTGGTCACCTCCACTACTTAACCAATGATAGCAAAGTCGGATAGGCTTCCAGAAAACCCCCCCACCTGTTTTGGGTACCTCAGTTGAAAAATAAATAGTATTTATTATTATTATTATTGTTATTATGTTTCCAAATACGTTGATTTCTGCTACAGAAATTACAGGAGTAGCACAAATTTTTGCATGTCAAATGAAACGACACTAAGTGTTTGCTCAGTGAAACAATGCTCGTACCCTGCTAAGCTTCAACAGATATGCAAATGGATCCGGCACAGCTGAGAAAAGAGTAAAAACAGCTTCTCCAAACATACTGTAAGATAAATGTATTTGGAAAGGAACAGATGATAGGAAAGCCGATCTGATAAACACTGTACTATAAATTAAAAGGGTCACTCAATGATTTAGGGAAACCAGCCACCGAACACTAGAATAGTTTACAATAGTCCCAAAAAATATATGCGCGTAGCAAGGGCACAGAAAAAAAAATACATGATGTGGGTAGTTTTATTAGTCAACTAAAGATAAGTTAAAAAGTTCCCCTTGTATTATTTTTAAGGGTAAAAAAAGCAATAAATGTATGTTTTAAGTTTTTAAAGAATTCCGTAAAAATGATTATAAATTATATAAAGCACCTGCAGATTCTGTAGCGCTATTACAGTAGAGGAGAGTGAACGATAACATTAAAGCTGGTACATGCTGGTACACAAGGAGGCCTGCTCTTGTGAGCTGACAATCTATTAGGAGGTTGTATTGTTATGAAGGGATACAAAAGAGCAGAGTTGGTCTTGCGTAATAAATACTTAATGTCGTGAGCTTAAATATTTCATTTCAACTCATTCTTTAATGCCATTTTCTTTTATTCACTACATCCAATGACGTATAATAGAAGTGGCGCTCTAGACCTAGACCAGACCAGCGCCCCCTCAATCACCCCATTAGTTTTACCCCTTCTTCTGCACCCTGCTTGTCATCCCGTCAGTAACCGAAGGTCTTCGGCACAAAGAAAACAATACTAAGGAGGCTGTGCTGGCTAGGATAGTATAAAGGCTTCAGTTACAAAAAGTCCAAAAGAGCTCGCCAAATGGCCCATTGAACATCCATGGTGCCCCATCACATAATAGGGCGATCCTGGCAAAACTGCCCCTTCACACCTGCCACCGTAGGCCTTCCCAAGAATATGCCATGGACTACATCAGTTCCCCATTGGGTAGATTTTGGGGTCCCTTTTCAGTACTGGGAATCTTCTCATCACGGTAGGTGACGTTAATGCTTTCGATGCCCCATAAAAAATGGCGGACCTTTCTTTAATGATTGTCGAGTTCCTGCTACTACATACTCGATGATGGCACTGGGGGGTCAAAAGGAAACCATTTTTAATCCACTAAAACCCTTGAAGAGTTATTTAAATATTTTCTGTGGCACATTTGTGGTGTTTACTATCATAGGAGAGAAGAACTACCATCAGTTCCAGCTGCTGGTAACCTTTGATATTTGGGGGGGGGTGAAAGAAATCGAAATATAGGAACAAATATATGTCTTGCTTAAAAAATATGACGTGCCACTTTACATTGTCCAGTTGTAAACCTTTGAACGAACCGTAAAACTGTTATTTAAAAGGCAAAAAAGTACATGAGAACTCCAGCGTTTTCTTTGTGTGGTCATAATAAGGTTATTTATGGTAGATGAAGGTAACCTTGTAATGAAAGATTAAAGGTTTTTTTTTATAATAAAAGAAAGCAAAGTCGAAGGGAACTTAGTCCCTCCAAAAGCTATGACTCTCAGGATCGGATTAATCACCAAAGCAACCATTAAGACTTCAAGAAGATTGCTTGTAAACTCCAGATGCAATAGCCATAAACCATATTCTCTTCCATATACTTGCCCATATGTTGAGGCTCAGCACTTCTGAAGGCGAAAGGCCATTCACGATTTAACCCTGCTGTCTATCTTCCTTTTTATAAGCTGTAAGGCATGCGGCCAATGAGCCACTATCTCACCGAGCTCCATTTATGAAGCCCAGAAAGGCGTTGTAGATCAAATATGGGAATAAAAGTGTAACATAACATCATATAGATAATAGCTAAGAATCTTGGCTCCAAAAGAGCTAAAAATCTCCCCGCCGCAATAACGTCATGTTACACTTGCACAAAAAAAAAATATTTTTTTACATTATTCTTTCACCGATATGGATTTTTCATACTTGAGTGTATATTATTTCATGTTTTTTTTGCATAAAAATCTGGTTGTGTTTATATAACCGGAACAGGAGTCGGAGGGGAGAATGTTTTAGCAGATATAAAAGGAGTTAATTAGATAATTTTTTTTTATTTTATTGGGGTAAAATGATCATATGTCCATTTTTTATAAGGAAAACATGACCCACAGTGGACAACCAGGTCTCAGTTCTTCACCATCTCACTCCTCTATTTGAAAGAAAGTTCAGCTCCTTGTTGACTTCAGGGTTCAACTTTGATAAATTATTATATTTGGTCTTCTTTGTCAAGGATCGCACGGTCCTTCCACCATCAGGGGTAGAATACGGGATTAAGGATTTTTTTTTTAGTAATAATACGAACTGTCAGGGGCATCAAAGGAGATCCATCATTACAAAAATGGAGGTGAAAGGTCAGAAGCCCAATGTCATATAGTGCCCAACATACCAAAAGAGCCTTTAAGAACCTGTCTCCTAATCCTTGTCTAATTGGTTATATGGACTATAGCCGGATATAAGCATATTTCAATTCACAATTGGTCCATATGATTGGAAACTAGAAGATGATGGTTTTGCCAAAGAAATGACTTCCTCTTAACCTGGCGGACATATATAAAAGTCGGACATTCTCCTCACCCTACCCTTACATAGAACCTGAACCAATCAACAATGACCAACAACTTAAATACATAGCAGAGATATCTTATCGGGGCGGAATAATTATTACATTGACTTATAGTGTGCCATAAAGAGGGCACCGCTCTTGTGAGCTTACCATCTTTATTCATACTGATTCAGAGAACAAGTAGTTAATAGGTCATTAAATATGTATACATGTATTTTAACAGATCATCTTGGTCATCAAATGTTAACATTTTTAATTCTTTTTTTCTTTAAATGTAACAAAATAAAAATAAATATAAATAATAAAATAATGCAAATAAAATATTATTCTTCAATGTTCATTAGTTTATTTCCTATACACTTTCCATACCTTTACATTACGGAAACCACACAGCATGATACCATTTGCATATTTACATCAACAAATCCCTTATCTACATACCTGCAAAGTATTATCCCCCGTCAGATACTAGGCTCTGGCTTCCCTTTGTGCTGTTGACAATAATACAGTTTGCATAGGGATAGATCCTTTTGTAACCTGGATGTGGATGAGCGGAAACAATGTATATATATATGCATTTTCTACTATGAGTAGATTAGCAGAGGTTTAGCTATACTGAAAAGGTGAAATATGAGACTATGGGGGTTATGTATGAAAAGTAGTAGGGTCTCTCATAATGTTTGCCTTCCCTACTAAGTCTTCCTAGTTCGATGTGGCGATACATAACCAGATCCAAGGTTTACCTTCTCCAAGAGGTTCCAGCAGGTGGAATCTTATGGCCCCCTCTCTATTGCTTCAAAGACATTACCTGTCGATTATTAGCGCTATGTGGATTCATGAATTAATTTGATCTTGCCTTAGATTCAGGATAGCTTTATGCCTACCCCCTGCGTGTTTAAGTTCCATCACTGTATTACTGTTGCTCATGTATGAGTCGGAGGAAGGAGAATAGAGAGAACTTCAGGATGAGAAACTGAGTAGACAGTTCTAGTTTTGCCACCATTAGCCACAGAGAACTAAATTCTTCTGAATTGTTGGGGGGTACAATCGGGGATTTCTAAAGACATGTGTCCATTTTTAAAAGGAAAACATGACCCACAGTGGACATCCAGGTCTCAGTTCTTCATCATCTCATTCCTCTGTTTGAAAGAAAGTTCAGCTTGATGGGTCCTTGTCAACTTTAGGGTTCAAGTCATGGATGGCATTGGCAAGAAGATGAGAGAAGAGAAAGGGCAACTGAGCGGTTTGAGTCATATATTGTGCTACTTCCAAGGTTTCCAAACCAAAGTGATGGGTTGTGCCCCGTAACCACAAATCACCAAGTGTAGCACGTCCACATAGGACCTCCCTGGTGGCTCCGTAACGCCTTGGACTTCAAGCTGATGGCCAAACGACCAAGCGCATCCCCCTCGCCTTAAATATTGCACTTGATCTCAGCCATTTCATTCATAACTTCAACTATTATGTCTCTAAACTACGTTATTAAACTATTATTATAAGGAGCATAACGGAACGGTGCAAGAACTAGAAGCCTACAAATAAAATGGAAAAATTGTATTTTGTACAATTCTCCACTTTTTTTTACAGAAAGAAAGAAAAAAAAAGATAACATTGTACGTAGAGATTACCAAATCCAAATTAAGGGTTATACAATGACTCAAATTAAAAATGCAGGATTTGAATATTTTCCTAGGGGATTATGTTTCTCTCAGGTCCTTAAAACAAAATCCATTCATTAAATTATGCAGTTGCTGGGAACTGCGTAAGACTTTAAAAAGCGGCCTCTTTGCCAACAAACACCCAGAATTAATAATTTTCAGTCCCCGCGAAACTTGTGAAAGGAGAGTGGCCCGTTAAGTGCAGATGGACACGAATTATACTTTGTCTAGTACAATACGGCTTTTCTGTGCTTAGTGTTATGTATGAATGGAGTTCAGTCCCCCGTCTCCAAGACAACGGGGCAAACCTGAAACATAATTTAGGCCTCAGCTCTTTAATGTGCTGAGATGGATTCGTATAGCGGAGAAAAAAAAAAAAAAAGGGTAAAGGAGGGGGGAAGGATGACCGATTTTATAATAAATAAAGTACGAAAAGACCTGAGATTTCCCTAAATAATGGGAAATAATAGAACAGCGTTCTACTGTAAAGTGTCCAGATGGAGTTGGAGTTAAGATCTAAAATTAAATTGTTGGGAAATAAGAAGTCCCGATAAACCACGTTCTTTTAATTGGTTATCCAGAACTAGTTGTTTATTACAGGTACGGAAAGTGTTAGCTGGCTGGGCGATACGGCACATGTGTTGCTTATTGAGTGTAGAACATTGCGGGTGTTGAGATATCGCGCCTTAGAACTTTGGTGACCTGGATCACATTATTTTTTGCCACAAGAAGGACAAACACAGATGTGTCGTGTCTTTACGCAAACACACGAGAAATGGGTAACAACAAAACAGAACTGTGAAAAGGAATCTCCAGGTTTGGAAGTTCTCAGCCTACAATGGGACATCAAACATCTAAGAGGAGAAGAAACGCTGGCGTTAATTGCTGTCTAGACAGTTTATTGCTGCAATAAGAGTAAAAAAAAACACAGAATTCTGAGGTTTGAGGTATGACAGATTCAGACTAAACAATAGTTTTATTACATTTACCAAAAGCCTTGATTTATTTAGGTCTGATCTGGTGGGTCGTAAACATTCATCTGCATCTTCTGCTGTGATATAATTCCTTTGGGATATCTCTCAAATGTAACCCCCCCCCCCCCCCAGAGAGGAGAAGACTTGCCTTCTCGAGATGTGAATTAAGATGAGATGATGTACAGCAGTTATCTGATGTTAGGTAGATAGATAATAGACAGATAAATGGACACCGTATCCATGTGGTGAAGACACATGCCCACGAAAGGTCAAGAGTATCTAATTTTCACATTCATAGTAATTTTACTATCCTGAATATAGGTTTCCTTCATTCCCCCCCCACCCAAAAATTAGCGATGATGAATTAAATTTATTATTTTAATTTTATTTTTCTATTATGTAGAAATTATATAAATATTCTATTATATTCTATTATGTAGCAAAATATATAAATAATTTCTATTATATATATATATATTTTCGTAAATGATCTATATATATATATAATAAAATAGTCAATGAAATAAAACAAAAGAAATACCAAAAAAAAAAATTGTAGATGTTTAAATCATAATTATCTACAGAAACCCATGGTTATAGAAAGTAAGATTTATTGATAAACATATTAGTATGTAACTATTAAAATATATATATATATATTATACATATACAAATATATAGGATGTATTGGGAGATTATAAACAAATTGTACATAAATTTAATTAAAAAAATCTTGTTTTGTTGTTTTGTTGTCTCCCCCCCCCCAAAGAATACACAGGAAGCCTTCAAAACTGGGCGGATCAGCTACTTTAAATGGAATTTTAAGTGGCCGACTACAATTTGGAACATTTTTCCCTATCTCCAGCTTGTGATCGACTGATAACACTTAGTAATTTACAAGCAATGAAAAGAAAGCAAGGCTGTTGAGAAACATCAGGTGGCTTTTTAGACTTTTCTCATTGTATGGTAAAAATATATCAGGGTTTTGACTGATCCTCGTTCCAGAAGCCCTTTGTCTTAGCAGTTTGCTCTCGTTCCTCCTCTGGAACAGAATGCGTGTGATCACGTTACGGAATCAAATGCGCTCAGGGTTATAGCAATTAATAGACTTTGCAGCATCGACCCTTGAAAACATGGGAAGCTACTGACTGCACGCGGGAAGGCGAAGCGGGTGACCTCGTTATGGTGTTTAAAATTTCCTCCAATAAATTGGCAGCTGTTTAAAGTGACAGTATATAATATATATGATATATATATATATATGTATATATATATATATATATATATAATAAAGCTCATCTCTTACCCTTGAGTAAACTTTGTCTGAAAATCCAATTTCCACTATAGATTTGAATATATTGATTTTTAAATTTGAAACGCAAATTTTGTTCCATTTTGTTCCTCCCAAATGGCCTTTAACCTCAGTTTTCATACTTTTTTTTCTCTCATAAAACCATGGTATGTTACACATATCCTGCTCATGCAAAAATCCATTAAGAAAATAATGTAGTGCACAATGGAGTATTTTAATTCACGCGTTAAAGGCATACTAGGTAAATATGCAGGGTTTTTTTGTACAATTTACTGTCCCTTTAAAAACGCCGATGAGGCTGAGGGTCAAGATGTCCTTGAAGCCCCAGCTTTCTTTAGCATAATGTTTAACCTCTAATGTATGGTCACAATCCTAGTTGTAGTAAAAAGATAAAGTGTCCTAATTCTAGTATATTGTTGGGATGTTTTATGACAATAGCTCAGAAGCCGCCAAAACTAAATATTTGATCTTCAGCGATCACTTCACTTTACTAATTATAATAAAAAAATTAAAGATTTGACTGTATTAGGCTTGTGAGTCGGACCCTCTTCACCTAATGTATCGGGTCGTCTCAGTCTGTGAGTTCTAGTTTAGTCAATTGTCAGCGCTATATAAATAATATGTTTTTAAGAAAATTTTTAAGAAAATGGCAGTTTTGGAATACAACATATTTTAATGTTCAAAAATGCATCTGTAAGTATTTCCGGAACACATTGGTTTTCTGTAAGAGGGGGGAAGACATTCTGTTGTTACTAACCAGGGAACTGCTGAGTGACAGGAAGTAGAGAGTGCCGAGCAAAATGGCTTCCCCTACAGTATATTATATACAGTTAGAAATACAGCAAGTTCTGTAAATATCTGCAAAATTTAGAAAAAAGCAGATTAAGTTAAAATCTCGATTAAACTTTTTAAAATTATTTTTATAATAATAATGATATTATTATTAATAATAATAATAAATATTAATGGATTCTTGTTTCAAGGGTGACATGAAGATTAAAGCGCAGAAGTGGTTCACTACAAATTAGCCACTAGGGCCTGAGACTGGCCATGGTGTAAGGAACTTTCCTTTATTGAGGTGTGAATAAGGAATAATATGTAATATTTCAACAGGCTGCATACCAACAACCCTTCAGTACTCCCGTCATGTCTTTCCGACCTGAGGCGAGTGCCCAAAACCCTACGGACTCCAAGACTCTATATAGGTACTTTAATATCTAATAAAGTGCCCGGTATAAACGCATAACAGATAGGAAAACCCCAAAAAAACCTTAGATGGTGGTTACTCATAAGCTAAAATCAATGTACAAAACACCGGGACAGCCTTCCAGCAGAGGTGGTAGTGGTTAGTACATTGAGGGAATTTAAAGATAAGGGATTTCTATACAATTGTGTATTATGGATATAACTAGGTGTGGAGGAAAGTCAATGGCAATGGACTAATTCTCCCCACCATGTTCTGTCGCTACCAAAAAAAGTTACAATTTACCAAAGTAGGTTTCAAATGAGAAGGAACCAAGATCACCTACTGATCTATTTTTATTAAAACATTAAATGCCAACCTTTTGGATTATTATTGGCAAATGAGGTATGGCTGGACCTTTGAGGACTATTTTTGATGTGGTAGAGTTGAGATGTTCCTCTACCCGTTAACATTTAAATACATATTGCAATCTTTTAAGAACGAAATTGCATGAAATGCTATTTTCAAAGAAAATTTAGCATTTGAATGTATTATCGAGCCTCCCCGCTGCAATAATGAAATGTTTTCAAAGTGATCTGTTTAATTGGGATCTTTGCCTCCAGGCGAAATAAGATTATATGGTGAGATCTTTGCCTCCGGGCGAAATAAGTTTGCATTTTTCTTGTTTAGTCATCAGCCACATCCTGAAAATGGTAATTATTTACCTGATAAGGTTACCAGCCCAACAAAGGATTTTATTTTTAATGTGTAGGGATGTCAGGCAGGCTGACCCCGTGACCTCCTTCTCCCAAACACATAGGCTTATTTAGTATTTACATGGTGGGGGTGACCATGGGTCATTATATTGTATGTTTGTTGACATATGCTTAGGATCAGAATATCAAGTTATTGGCTTGGAAAGACCGCCGGAACTGTTGTTTTTTAAAAGAACGAAAATAAATTTGTGGCCGAAACATCGGGGTGGTAGAAATAACAGAGAATATGGCACAATCTAGAAGTGTTAACCGGTCAAAAAGAATATTGGCTTATGAATAGAGACATCGTGAGGAACCTACCAAGAAAGGTGTCTCATGTTACGCTCTTGGCAGATAGAGATGAGTTCACCAGAAGCCAGGGTAAATCGTAGCCTTGAGTGCTATATTTTTGGGGGGCTCCTGAAAACCAATTCCTTACCCGTTTTAAACAGTTGACCTGTTTTGCCCATGTTTCATGGTCTATGTTTCTTTTAAGGCAGAATGTATTGAAGATGCCGGATTCCAGGCACTTGGCTGGGTCACTTAGCGTCCAAAAAAGCATTGAAGCCACGATATTGTTTAGGACTCAACATCTAGCAAACAGATGATGCTCTCCAGCTAAGTTTTAGGTCTTCTGATGTTCCCATGAGTTTTCTGCTGAGTTCTTACCAAGGTTAGCCAAGGATTCAAACCATAAGTAATACCAGTGTAGACCCAGCATGGACTTTAGGTGTATTAGCTGTGTTCTCCTAAACTGTGGCCACCTAACCAACCTCATGATCGAGTAGACCATACACTGGAGCTCTAAGCCAAAGTTATGGTGAGTTGCGTTATAGCACAACATGCTTCTTGATATTATAAAATGCGAAGAACGTTTAGCGTTGTCACTTCTTTCACTGAGTAATCAGCCATGTGCTGTCCGAGTCCACGTGACAATCACTCCCGACACACGACGCTCGGAGGGTATACATATTGATAATGACAGATGCACTGAATACAAAAAGAGCACATTTCTTGCGGTAGAAATGGAAAGACGTGTAAGGAAATACTCATTTAATTCTTAAATCTCCTGGGGGGGGAGCTGTCTTCCCGTAATGATTTACTGCCTGAAAGGTGACAAATTCTTTTCTATAGATGATTGTATGGGACACAGCGAGAGTGTGTGTGTGTCCTGCTGTACTGGGGAGGCATTAATGTGATCCGATCATTTAGCTAAAGGATGTAAAAAGGAGAAAAGACAAGTTGAAGCGTTGGGAACATCATTTAAAGGGACAGCCTAATGCCCTTCAAAGCCCCCCAACAAATAATGCATATTACAACACTGTAGGTACTTTAATAAGTATTTTTTTAGCCGGCCCCAAAGAATATATTCATTTTTAATTATAAACCCACTTAATTGGTGCAATGTACTCGTTTGGTGGTTGAAGATGCCAATCAGTGGCAAGACAGCGCTCTCATTGAAATCAATGGGATCACTTTCTGTGCATTGGGGTGGTCTTGCTAGACCCCTGGAACTCGGATGCAAGCCACTGGAGATGCATTTGGCTGAACGAATTTCCTGCAATGTAAAAGATTGAGGGGCAAATACATTGATTGGATTCAAATAAATCCCTATTTTTTTAAAAAAAAAAATCTTTAAAAAAACATTTATCAGCAATTAAAGTGTATATGATGGCTCGATATAACTAAACAGGCAGTGTATATATATATATATATATATATATATATATATATAATATATTATATATATTATAGCTCTATTACATTGGTTTATTTGGGTTTATTTAGTTTATAGAACTGTAAAATATACGATTCGGGAAACATGATATATCTGTCTGTCTGTCAATGTGTCCGTTTATTTATCTGCTTTTCTTAAAATCGGCCTTTAGACTAGCAGGTCACAATGTTATGTTAACAACCCTACAGTAAAATCAATATTTCATTGTCTACTACATTGTCCAAACACAGGATGGTGAAATATATATTAAGTAATTAAAGATACTCATCAAGGAGACCTCTATTTTTTTTTGTACTTAGTTAACTGTTTGAGAACCGGCTGGTTTTGTTCCGCTAGGCAAACCCAGACGCAACGAAGCAAGCGCCTTGATAGGTCGGACATCTGACTCGTGTGGCAAGTAAGAGGTTAATTTAAAAAAAAGCTGTTTGCATAGGGTTTAATTCTGTGTTTAAACAAGTTGCTTTTACAATATCAGAGAATTCAGTAAGAAATAATTAAAGGACAAGGGTGTGATAAGGCACAGATAAGAATACTTTCAAGCTCTGCTTTTACCAAACTACAGCAAACATAAAAAATAAATAAGTGCCTTTATGTGCACTTTTATTATATTATTTTAAGGTTTTTGTTATTGAACATGTTAGATATTGTGATTGTAATCTATACATACATATATATATATGTATTCAGACAGCCTTTTTACTTACATAACCCATAAATACATTGTATGGATCGACTTGTAAAGTACCGGTATGTGAAGTATCTGATTCTATGTCATCAATGAAGCTCTAACTCCCATGGAGTAAAAGTCATATTCATGGCTGGCTCTAGGGTTCTTCACCGCCTGGATAAGCTGTTTCCAATGTTTCTCTCATTCATTCGCTTTGTTGCTAACATAGGAAAAACGTTGTGGTGGCTCCCCCTTCCCGATAAATGCCCTAGTCAGGAGTCTTGTCTGCCCATATAGTAGAGCCGTTCCTGGCACGCTTTCAAGCCAACTGCAAAGTATTTCCATGATGACATACAGTGAAGGAATAAGCATATGGATCCTGAACCTAGGACAATGAGTCCTTACATTAGAAAGAATGGGTAGAGTAGATTGTCGAATGGTTATGCGCCATCAAATTATGGGACATCCTAGTGAGAAGGACACGGAATGTTGGATTTGAACAGTATCAAGAACGCAGCTCTTGACTTAGATACCATAATGGTCATGAACCCTGACATTATGCATTAGGAAGTCCATCCCAATTATTTGGGATTTGAGTGTTGCCCTGAAATCTGAATGCCTACCCTTGAGACTTTTGTTTTTGGTCATACTCTTGTGAAGGACCACACTACTTTGACCATATCGAAATCTTGCTCTATACCCTCGCAAGGAGCTGCCCATGTTCCTTGGGAATCTATCCATTCGGCCTGAGACCTATTGTTGGGGCCCTGGAATCTGGTTTTCCATCCTAAACCCCACTCATAACCCCACAGACGCTCAGACGCTACACAAAAGAGATGTTGAGCGCAGTCATAATTCTGTGGCTGTATATCGAATTCTATAATATCTCAGGTGTTGCGATTTGAGGAGCAAAACAAATGTCAGGAACAGCGCATAATTACATTTAAACTTTAGTTTCATATCATGAAACCTCTTTAGTCTTTTTTTAATTTAAACAAACAAAAAGTACATCAAAAAGGATTGTTCCTTCTCTAGCATGAGTCAACTACGTTGCTCGTAGACCGCACACGAACATCTGAATTTAGACATTCCCTGTAAATGTTTCCAAATGTCTGTGTATAGTCATATCTTAAGGATGTTCTTTTTTTTTTTATGAGATATAATGTTACTTAGACTTGGTCAGTATAAATAACCGGTGACAGGCTATGGAAAGTTTTGTATAAGATTGGGCTTTGGGGAAACATTAGATTTTGATTTTGAAACAAAAATCTTTTTGTGTTTAAGACCTTAATGTAGAAGGGGGAAAAAAATGTCCGTATCCATTTTTTTTATCTAGAAATCGGAGTTCAACTCCCATATTGGTGGTGGTTATTAGCCCAATGCCTTCTGTTTGGCCACCAATTATCAAGACTGACTCCGTTTCTAAATCGGCTCTATTGGCCCCGTGTTTTTGTGTTGTGCTTCGACGTTACCGCTAAACAAAGGTCATTAGGTCTTGACGACTTGTTTATGCGGACATCTCTATTTGCTCTTATTAAGCACAGAAATAAGTTAATTAAGTTAATGTGACTAATAATACATACATAAGACAATAACAAAATGATATCAAAGCATGGTGGGAGATTTCCCTTTAACGATGAGCCGAGAGGCTTATGTGATAATGAAACAAAGCCCACATTAAGCATGGATGCATGAAGATCAATGTGTGTGTATGGTTTATTATGGCTTCATGCTTGAAATTAGTTATGCCAATAATACGAAAGCAGGTTCCTGGAATGGCTATTATAATTGATTATTATTTCTTCTGTGCAGTTCCTAAAGTACATGATCTTTAATAAAGCGAAATAATTCTTTAAGGTTAATAGATAAGATTATCATTAGAATTTGTATTATTTTTAGAATTGTCCAAAAATATTAGATTATGACCCACCGATGGTCACATAATCAAAAAGTGTTCGGCTTTGCAGAGATCATGCATGTTTTGTTATGTTAAAGAAAACTTTAAAAGGAAACACTATCCATCATTAATCCTGATTGTTGAGAATTGTTGGTAATTAGCCATGGTTAGCTTGTGGGTGGTAAACCCCCCCCCCATGCAGTGAACTTAAAATATACAGGAGGGGTACAATATGTATGGGTATATTGGGAAAGGTGGTTCCTGTCCTATAGAGCTGACAATCTAAGAAATTAAACAGGTTTTCATTATAGAAACAGAAATATCAGATCTTCTCAATGGTATTGTTGAGGGATATGTTTAGGAAGGTTACATAGGCGGTAAGGGTTACCTGGAGAGGTAGGAATCTGACCACAGAAGTAATGCTCACCCATACACAAGGAAGGCTGGCATCTTCTGGCCCAGGGGCAGGTAAAGCTGAGTGGCGTCTTGACCCCTTCCGCTCATACACACTAGCACACACACTCACACTAACACATACTAAAATATACTTCCTCACTCTATCACACCTCATAAACTGGACCAGCCCTGACTTGGACCAGCCCTGTTTGAAGAATCTGGAACAGCCTGGTGGAGCAATTTTCCTCCCGTCCCCCTGGCCAGCCCAGCACTGCCCACCCAATAACACACTGGCAGAGTGGTCAAAGAGACAAGATCACTGTGCAATAACCAATTGACAGAGGCTAATCTGAGATGAGGTACCGAGGAACATCCAGAAGCGAGGCCAAGCACAGTCCAGAGGTCAGGGCAGACAGCACAGGTTCAGAAACAGTGAGGGAGCCTGAGGTCAGGAAGCCAAATGAATCAACCGAAACAAGGGTGAGGAGAAATCCTCCGAACTCTTACGGACTTGACATATGCTTCATTGAATTAAACTGGTTGGGGTGTTTTCACAACTTGCTGTCACGTATATATTTTTTCTGCGCGTTTTCCTGGCACGAGTCAACATGGTGGACAATACTCTTGGTAGATGTCCATAAAGATGGTGGCCGTGTGGACAACCTTGACACATACACATACCCTCACTGAAGGTTTTGAATCTGATGTCAAGTTAAAGCAATTCTCCTTCTACTAGTATTCAGCTTATTCAAAAAAAACTAAATATTTCATAGGTTTATAGCTGAATGCCAGAAACATCAAGAGTAAATACAACTATTTATTTACTACACTAGTTTATTAATGTGTAGTAAGAAAAAATTAACTAAATCATCGGTTAAATTATTGGTATAAAAAACACAAGCAACATGTAACAGCATGTCTATAAGTATTTCGCTATACACGCTGCGTTTTAATATTTTCTTTAAACTTAAAACACTTCCTTAATGTCATCAAAGTGCGAGAATATCCTCATAATCTTAAAATCCTAAGGAGACAAAAAGAGTCAGACAAACAAGAGAATTATCTTTATTAGAATTACAGTCATTAGAAAAGGCCCAGCTTACCGATGAATCACTGCGGATTCAGTGATTCCACTTATGCGGAAGGACTAAATTTTTCTCCCCATAAATTAAACATCCATAAATTCCAATCCCTAAAAACAACATGTTCCGGGACATACGATTGCATGATTTCTATTATGCAAACATCCGAGCTCGAATGCAGGAATGAGTCATTCCTCGGTCCTATGGTGGCTGAATCATCACGACCATGAAGGAACGTCTAGGCTTTCCGACTTCCATTTGTAGAGGTGAAAAAGGCCAACAAAAACTTTACTCGGTTGAGGAAGCTTCTCATGGAAGCTTGAAAAAAGTTAATAAAAATGTTGCCACCCAGGTAATTTATGTGAAACGCAGGTTCTACAAGCTCCTCATACCAATTTTTTGGACAGTCCTACTTTTGAACTCCTACTTTCTGAGGGTATAACATATAAACGGTTTTTATCTGTAAAAAAATGGCTTAAAATGTTCAAATACACTGAATTGTAAAATGACGTACTAAACCTGTTTAGAAACAATTATGATAAAATATTGGCATTGAATCCAGGGACGTAGCTACCTCGGGCTCTGACTCAAGGGAGCACCACCAGCCACCACCTTCAGAGCTGCCGTCCTCATCACGTCATACCTCGGGTCTTCGTGTCTTATTGGCGTAAAAAT
The DNA here is from genome assembly GCA_009364415.1 of Spea multiplicata. Classification (NCBI taxonomy): domain Eukaryota; kingdom Metazoa; phylum Chordata; class Amphibia; order Anura; family Pelobatidae; genus Spea; species Spea multiplicata. The sequence goes on from VKOC01000010.1 coordinate 6,395,242, forward strand.
GTGCCGGTTAAAAGGGCCATATCTGGTCTCCTGAAGATAGCATTCTGTCAAACAGTTTTGCAGCAGGGGGGCTGCAGTTACCCCTGGGACCTGCCGCCCTAGGACAGAATCATACCTGGGAACTCTCCGGGATTCGCCGCTTCTCCGGTCCTCCAGGTCGACACCTGAATCCTCAGGGTAGGGGGGTCCTGACACAACCCCACTCCCACCCATTTCCCCCTTAAACGGGAACGTATCCCGCAACGTCCGCGGGACCACCCACCGACGTCAGAAGGTAATCCTGGCCGCGTCCCGCATGGATAAGGCTCCGGGTAGCCAGAGCCCAAAATTTCCCAAGCATGGACAGAATCCATCGCTGGCTGTATCTTCTAACACTTTACTGCGTGCGTAATTATTTGTCAATAAAAGTTTAATATCTTTCCATTTGCTTCAGAAAAAAAATCACACAATTAATAAAAAATATTTCTCTACGTTTATAGTGTCGCCGAGGTCTGACCAAAATATATACTTTTCTTCCACCGCAACATAACCAAATCTCTCATATTTTGTGAGTATAGTTTTGATAAATATCTTTTTTTTTTTTTACTTGGTTTGACCTAATTAACGTAAGAAAGAGACCCTGATCACGTTTCCATAGTTGCTTTTTTTTCACACCTTCGCAAAAACAAAAAAAAAAGGGCCGCAAACAGGAAAGAGAATAATTAAGAAAGAAAAAAAAAAATTGTTCCGAACCATTGTGTAACAATGTAAGGTATTTCAATCCATCGTTGGTCTGTATCAAGCATTGACATGCAAATGGCCCAAAATGCTGTTTTTT
>VKOC01000010.1:6396158-6424542 GCA_009364415.1 Spea multiplicata
TCTGATGTTACAGAATACCAGAAACCTGGAGCTTTAAAATAATTCCAGAATGAAACAACATTGAGATTTAAAATGAATGAATTATTTGTTAATAATGTAAAAACAAGACACTTGAAAAATGTGTTTTTTTTTAATGACTAGGATATAGTAGCATAAAATGCCAGAGGAGAATCCAAAACTAAATAGGTATATTTCTTAACGTTTTATAAATTGAAATATTTTTGATGATTAAATATAACGGATTTTTTTCTTTCCAAAAGAGGAAAATTAACTTAAAAAAAAATTATATATAGAATAAAAATAATAATATAATATGTATATATATTCTCATTAATATAAACTAATCATATATTTTAAGATTAAGCTATTAAGGGAAAAAAAAAAAATAAGAAAACCATTTAATAATATATAGATTTAAATATGCATATAAATAGTAAAATACATTCAACAAGTGTGAAAATTGTGTACACTGGAAATTCTTAATTTAAAGCTGTTCATTGTATCTGTAAAGCAGCCACTGTGTGTACGCGGGAAGTTAATCTCAATGGCGAGTTTTGTTGTTGACTTAAATTAGAAAGGGATCTGTGACAAAAATATTTAGTTTTAGTTTGACCTGCAGAGGTCATATTTGACTATTTATGGTCTCCTCAAATGTTTTCCTGCCTGCTAACAATTATGCGCTATGCACACGCCACATCCTATAGAAGTCATTAAGAGCTGTCTGTTTGCCTCGTCGTGCATACCTCCATGTATACTCAAACCCAACTCTAGAGTAAACAGTTCCGATAATCAGAGTAACTTTTTGTAAATAATTTGACATTTTGACTATACCTTCATACCGGTACAAAACGGTGTCAGCATTCGACGCGATGTAAAAACACACGCTAGCGTGCCGTAGCTGCGTAGTATTTATAATAGCGTCACAAAATGCTTTTTATTAAAAAAATATTATAATATATATATATATATATATATATATATATATATAAATATATAAAAATAATATTTTTTACCTACTTGGAATTTTTTTTTTATTTTTTTTTTCATTTTTTATTTCACAAACCAGTTCATACGCCAGATTTGCCAATTGGATAATGGTAACTTCTAACAAGTTACAAATGTCAGCCCCACCAATAATAGTTTCCTGTTATTATCGGTATTAATAACCATTGTGTAGTCTTAGAAACTGATTTTTTTTTCTACCATTTAACATCATTTTGGAATGTCCGTCAACAGATGTCAAAGTGACGGAGTATAGAAATTGTATATTTTACCGTTGCGTAAAATGAAGCCTTTAGGAAGTGAGAGGTCCACTCAATTTATATAAATCAACATGTTTTGTCTGATTTAAGGTAGAATTAATATTCCTTGCTTAGCTGGGGGTATTTAAGTCTAGGTGGTGCTGAAATTTAAATTACAGACTTGTAGAGAATGTGGTTTTGGGTTTTTAGAAGCTAGAAGACAATGGCTGGTTATCTCGATCAGCTATCAATGGATCAGTAAATGATCAGAGCTTCCTGTTTAGCAGAAGACTCCAGAATGATCAAGACATATTGATAATGTCACTCAGGTGTCAATGTCCACAGTGGTTTTCCTGAATATGTCACTATGAGACTAGGTAAATGCTACTCTGTCAACACCAGACCTGATGGAAGAGAAACAAAAGACGGTGTGTTAATTTAAACCGGGATGAACTGTAGACAAAAAAAAACAAAAAAAAAACCAACAACGACCATTCCTGATATTTTAGAAAATGTAAAACATGGAAAAAAATGTAAATTCTTTCAATATTTAGCTGCTGTTTTCCACCTCAATATCAAATATTCACAAAACAATAGTTAAAAAAAAACTGTACATTTATGGTCATTTTTTTTTTGCAATAAATTGTATTATTACATATGCCTGGCTCTAATATTTATTTAAAAAAAATAAATAATAATAATAATAATTATTATTATTATTAATAGAGGAGGGAGAAATTTTGGACCAAAAAATATAATAGAAGCTGATACTTTTATTTGAGGTTAATTGATTTGTTACACAACTTGGAAATTAGTAAAAATATAGAATAAGACAGAAAAATCTAATTAAAAAACATATAAAAAAAACCATATAATTCTGTATATATATATATATAATAAGTATATTTCTATAATGTCCATATACTAGATAGGATAAAAAAGTGTGTCTTTTTTAAAACTTTTTAAACCATTGACCTCTACAAATTTAGGATTCATATTAAGTTCAATTTGTTTCGTTGACAGTGAAAATTTATTTTTAAACATTAAGTGTTGGGTTTTAAAACTGTAAATGAATGGAAGGCTGGATTATTTTAAAGAATGTTTTTTGTGTAATATTGGATTTTTTTTCTATTTTATATTTTTTAACTGCCATGAAAAACGTAAAAAAAAATTTGAAACAATAATATTCATTGAAAACCCTGGTTGCCCTACGCGTTTCAAGAAATTGTATCCCCCAACAAAATCAGGTGAGTTTCACTCATCTCTCCATGTGATAAATCTATCACTTTATTGTCGAAAATGTGCAAACCCCCCCCAAAAAAACTATTGCAAAGTTTCCACAGGTGATAGATAGTGCCCTGAATTTTACACCGACATACAATGAAGACAAAGGTTGCTTAGCAACAGCATAGAAACCAAAACACAAGCTAAAATCGCTGATATAAATCTAAGGCACTGAAATGACCTCAAAGGAACACAGGTTTTATAAACCTCTAGAAAGAAATGTTTATCGTAGAAAAAAATAACAATTACAGAGACCCTATTTGGATTAAAAACCAATATTTATTCTACAAAATGTATAATGCCCATTTGTTACCTGTTTTAACACTAAATTTCTACTTAAAAAGTTGCGTCCAAAGTCAACACAATGAGGGAAAGATGGCCGGCGTTATTAGGAAAGAAAGTTGCATTTTTTTAAAAGTGGTCCACCGAGTGAACATTCCTAAATATCTAACCGGTGATGAAGACCACTTTTATATAGTCCCTCAAAGTTTGTAAATAATCCAAAATCTACATACAAAGTCTTCCAGTGTGATTATTCTCGGACATTGAAGTTCATGTTTCCAGGAACCACACTCTAGAATTGGTACTTAAAGTACTAGCGGCCTTGGGAACCCCCAAACGTCTACTTTCAACCAGGACTACCCAAAAATGTATTCCAGGCCTACGGTCTACAAACCTTGAGGCCTAAGGTTACGGACTGGAGGACAGGTTCAAACGGACAACCTGATCATGTTAAGAGATAAAAAAAAATGTAGGGATCTCTGGGTTGTCTCATTTTGAAGAACGCAACCCACCGTCATCTTCACCAACCATCGTCATCATCTCCACAGTATAAATAAAACAATGGCCATGTTTAGCCAACTTATAAACTCTTACTAAATGTATTGCACGGGTCTATGACAGGAAAGTAGTTAATTTAGTAGATGTTACATAGTTACTAAAAAAAAAAAAGAATGCGTATAAGTGGCGACCTAATGGGCCCTTCTGTTATTAGATCATTAAATGTTTCCTGTTACTTTTCCATTATGTAGATGAAAGAATTAACTGTCAAGAGGTAGATGAGTTATTCCCCATATTCGACATATCCTACTATAAATCCAACCTCAGGTATGCTTCTTAGTGGAGCTTCTGTTAAAAATAAGACAGGGTTATAATATTCCTGGCTCCTGGAGTATTTATCTTTTTTTGTGCCAACACAAAAGGCTGTTAACATTTTCTTAAAATGCAGTCATGCTGATGAAGACCTTTTTCCCCCTCATTTATGGTTGACAGATTTTTTTATTACTACCTCGTCTGGTAAGAATTAGTTTAGTTTGTGTGTATGAAAACTTTTTTGTGTTTCCATGTGAAATCGGAAGTTCCGTGGAAACGTTAAAAGGCTTTATTGAGTCCTGGTGGCCCAAATAGTCATCAAAAGGCTTTCTTCCACCTATGGAGGTCCGCAAGTTCTACTGGGGTCTCATTGTATATTTAACAGCCTGTGGCCACCTGGCTTCGGGTTTTTCCACGGTATGTGCTCATCCATAAAGTTTGGATAAAGGTGTTGGTAAACACCCAATGCAGTGTGAAGCTGAGTAGTAGAGCATTGAAGAAAAGCATGTTGTATGCAGGGCCATCAATGACGTTAATGGCGGCTGTCACAGTATGGACTGCAGGACCTGCCACTGGAGCGCCAGTAAGAATAGGTATGGGGCGCCGTGGGCCAGTGGTCCACCAGGCTTTTACCAGGTGGCTAATCTGGGCCTGGCTTTGTGTCCAATGATTACAACAAACATAGCTTTGAACCCCCAATACAGGTTGCCAAGTAATAATTAGTGGCATATTTGTCAGCAGGGTACCTAGCAAAAGAGCAGGAACACAACTCCAATAGCAGGGCCATAAAGCATCGGCTCAGTGTGGTGTTTAAGCAGGAAAAGTTATCCAAGATCACATGACTGACAACAATCTCCAGGTCTGCAGATAAAGGCTTTTGGGACAAAATTAGATAAAATCAGGGTTTTGTCGATGCTGACCCGCATTACTATATACAGCACTAGAGGTTATTACTGTATACAGCACTAGGGGTATATTACTGTATACAGCGCTGGGGGTTATTACTCTTTACAGCGCTGGGGGTTATTACTGTATACAGTGCTGGGGTTTAGTTAGAATATTTGGTATTTAGTAAATAAGTTGGAATTTATGATTTGTAGGCCTCCCTTGCTTTTTTTTGCTGTCTTAGCTGTCTTTATGGTTTGTGGAAGGGTAATATATAATATAATTCAGATATGCCTTGGTGGAACATTAGTAGACGGTGTAGGAGATTAAAGTCTTCCCGTGTAATTGAAATCTAGAAATGAACTCTGGTGGTTTATGACATCAACCGAAACTCTCAATGCAATTATGTTCTATAAGTTTATAGACTTGTGGGTTTAATAAAGACACTAATTAATAATTCTATATCAATGTATGTAGATTTAGGACGTTTAAATAAATTGACGAGATCCACTTGATGTTATTTGTCCAGTGATAGCAGAAAAACCCCATATGAATTTAAAATAAGTGTAATTGTCTCACAAGGAGGATCCAACATATCCGAGAGACCAAGGATCATACGGACATACTGTATAGAAATAAGCAATAAGGCTCATAACTTAGGCTTTTTAAACAGTGGTGCCATTAAAGAAACATCTCATGGACATTATACATGTGCGTTACGTGTGGACATGTGGAGGGAGCCATTTATGACCTCATATGATATACAGCGTTCACTTCCTGCTTCATAAACCTTGCATGGCGTATTGCTTTATGGCGAAGCTGGTGCAGTGACTGGCTGATCCTTTTATAGGGACCTTTATTAGTCAACTGTGTCCTTCAAGAAATCATAGTTTGACGTTTAACACACTACAGTAAGATATGACCTTGCTGGGGTTATCCAGAAGACTGAGATCAACCTGAGATTTAGATAACCCATGGTTGGTTGGACCTTTTGGAATGGGGCAATGACTTTAAGTGAGAAGATCTTCCTTGTAATGATATTATGTCCTCGCCTCTGCAGCTCTTTTTTAATGAATATGTTTAATTAATATACTCCTACAAACATAATATCTCAGAGAGTAGTGGACGCATGATCCCTGCCGTCAAGGGCAAGCACGCGCTCTCCTCTAGGCTACATTTCCATAATTCAGGCATTAAGCAATGGACATTATGGCAATAATGCCATAATATGCCACCTTGCTATAAAATATTTGCTCCCTTTATTAAAAAATGTTACTTTTTTCATAAAAACTTTAATTTTGACTATGTAAATATGTGTTTTTTCCATTGAATACTTAAAAATGTAAATACTATAAATTTGTGACAAATCTCTTTTTTTTAAATTAATCCCCAAAATAAAGGAGGAATAATATTTCTGGTAAACCTTGTAATCTTGTTTATATTTATGTATCACGAGAACAACAAAAAAAAAATCACCATTCCTGATATTTTTTCTTTTTAATGCATATATTTCAAGATAAGGCGAAAAGATAAAACTGTACGATGGCAAATAATATGTTTCCATGGAGTGTTTGAATTAATGGAGGAACTTAAATGACAGAGGCTACTTTTCTGTGTATTCACCGCTCTCTGATACTGTATTTAGAAAAAAAAAAAGGCTTTGTAGTCGGGCAATTAGTCCATCCAGGTGCAGAGAAAAGAAAAGACGCATCAGAAAACAGACTCTCAGCAAGCAGAAAGGTTCCATTCTATGACGGAGATGGGTTCTTCACATCTCATTTATTCTGGTCATGTGAACAGTTGTAATACAAATGAAGACTTAAAATAATAATCCCCCTGAATGGTCTGAAATATTATTATCCTATTTATATTCAATTTTATTTTCCCCCCCAACTACATTGTAAATGATTCGTTATTGTTATTATTGTATTACTACAATTATTTAAGGAGCAGCAGGAAGCTCATTCATAATATATGTATATATTTATATTTATATATATTTTATATTTTTATATAAATTTTATATTATATATATATTATATATATATATATATTTATTATTTTATATTATCATATTTTTAATATTTATTCAAAATTCTTATTATTAAGCAAAGGGAATTATATATTTTTTTTGTTGGGCTGAAACATATTGTTCAGACCTTATTTAAGGGCCTCCTTAAGATTTTTATCTTCGTGCTTCTATTTATTTTTTTTCGGTTCTGAAACCACAGGACGGCTCGTCTCGTACAGGTGTATTGTGATTATTTTTTTTCTAGTGATTTTGTAGAGTAAAAAACCACACATGAGGCAGTTGAGATGCAATCTCAACAAGTGAAATCAAGTTTTTATGATCTTGATATAAAATATACATATGTGGCTTATGGTTTTACTAGTGATCTGCCTAAACCTATCTCTGTAACAGCACTTTTTTTAAGGTTGGCGGGGTCTGCATATCCATTTAATAAGTGACACGGACAAATAAAGTGTTTAATAGAAACATAGAACCTGACGGCAGAACCGTTCGGCCCATATAGTCTACTTTCTTCTGATATAAAGACTCAGACCTTAGTCCTCTGTCTCATCTTCATAGGCTTTAGTTTTGACCTACACCGTTGTTTTATACTCAAAATGATTGATTGTTTGTTTGTCCACAATTGTTCTGTTATCAAGAGATTCAGGAAGGACCATTAACATGTCTCACAAAACCATCTCCTCCAGATGTCCATTTCAAAGGGACAGTAACAACTTAGTAAGAGGTGCTTTTCATGTACTTCACAGGGTTTAAGAAACACCCAAATCCATGACAAATTGTCAGGTTCTATTGAGTCTTCAGTTATTGACCTTATTAGATCTACAAATAACTACAACAATAAAGCATTTAACAAAAGCATGCAGAAAGGAAGAAAAAAGAAGAAAAGAAAGACAATTATCAGCAATGGAAATAATAATTCTCTCTGTTTTGACTTAAAATGGTGTTTTAAACCAAACACTTGACCCATACTAAATGGATCCCCTTACCGCACGGTCCAATCGATCCTTGAACAGAACTATGTTGCTGGGAATATGGTGACGACCAACTGTCCTACATATTGGTGTTTGGTCCACCATTAGGGCAGTTGATGGTGGGATATCATCAGTAACATGGCTGGTTATGGTAGCTGATGGTGGCTGTTTCCCTGTCACACAATGTTTGGTTATCTTTAATAAATGGAATTTTTCCGGTTTAGGACGGTCTGTCTTAGACGTTAGATACAAATCAACATAAGTTTCTGTGAATGTGTAACAATGAGACCTTACAATATAATCCCTCAAATCTTTTGGGGTCCTCAAGTTTCCGCCCTCATATTTTAAAGGACATAACACTGACATGTGGCAGACACATCTTTGAGTCATGATTCTGTCCTTTTGTTAGGCCACAAGTGAAAGACTACTTCAATTTCCAAAGTCTGAACCGTAGGGTTACCAACTTGAGCCCTATGAAGGCAAGAACCAAAAGTGTGGGAGACCAGAAAGTCCATTGGAGTTCTACCAAACCCTGTCTTAGATATCAGCATGGCTTACTAATACTGGGTCTTATCCTCTGCAGTGTCCTCTGAGCTTTTTTTTTTTATATTTGTTTCTCTTGGCCCAAAAAAGGGTTTTGGCTTCTGAGGGAAAAATTGGGTAGGAACCCAAACAAAAGAATAATACAACACGTTAGGCGTTGCTTACCTTTAATATATGGACTGTCACACACACACAAAAGTCCCGCTATATAAGAGCCTAAACTTGGTTAAGATGTTTAGAGTTTGTTTCTTGAATTGAGCTTCACCAATCTTAGCATGCAAAACATTACGAAATAAGAAGTATACGTTTTTTTGCTAATAGAGAAAGTTCTAAAGAATATCGCTTCATTGTTTAACCCAACAGAAAGAAATATAAACAGGCAGATCAAGTTAATCGAAGACTTTGTTCCTCCGTCAAGTTTGTGTTATCTTTATCTGTATTTATTTTGGCTCCCGCCAATTGATTTTCATTTGGGTGTTTCAATTACGGCAGATCCTCTGAAAATGTAATCCTAACTCAAAAGAAAATAGTAATTTGTTTTGCCGGATAAAAAGACGGGAGTCCTTGCGGTCAATACCGAAAACAAAAAACAGCGCCCTTGAAAAGACTTTCAAAAATAATACTTATGAGGAGCGGAGAAAAAGATCCACAATTTGTCTCCGATCAAGATGTTTAATAGTTATCATTTACAAAGAAAAAAAAATAGAAATGAGATATCAATCAATAACGAAAATAATTAATTTTATATTTAAAATCTTCATTTTTTTTCACATTCTGTTTACTTTTGCCCTTCCTACTGGCTGCCATCGATTTTCCTGTCTTCTAACCACAGAAATTCAGTTTCATTTGGCAAAAATACAGTCAGCGTTAAGAAAACAAGAAGCAAACGATTTTAATACACTGATACATGGGGGGGGGGGGGAAACGCAGAGGTATTATACCCCCCCCTCTCTGAGTATTGTAATTATAAACCTGACTCTTTGTTATTTTGCTGAAAAGAGACATTGCAAGCTTCTGAAATTCTAATTATCTCACTTTGTTGGCCGAGCACTGATATTCGAGAGGCCCCCAGACAATAGGGGCTATTTTTTTTAGCATTACAAACTGTCCTTAATAATATATTAACCTTCCTCTTGTGTCTTTGTTTTATCTTTCTTTTTTGCCTTAAACTTTTATAATTTAAAAAAAATATATATATATTATTACAAGGACAGGAAATGGTATAGAATTTTACTAAATATAAAATATTAGGGTAACATTGTTACATTGTAAAGCTTCCTGAAATGTTGCTTTTTGGTGGTCGTTTAGGCAGCGGAACAGAAAACGTTTGACCCGAAAACTCGTTCTGAAACTCTATTGCGGAGATGGCCATGGTCGGGAGGCCTCTTCATTCAAACCAGAACCCTTTGTCAAATTGTCGCAACATCTTGAAAGGTGTATTCCCGTCGATGTTTAAAAAGGTCCAGCTTGAACGTTTAGGCTGAGCATTATGATTCATAGAACCCAAAAAGGTTCTCGTCCAATCTCTTGATCCAGAAGTCAACTTTCCTTGATAACGACTATAAAGTTGGCCTCTTTCTGGACCATTATTGCTGCCACATGACTTGGCCTGACATGTCCTCTCAAGACCCCTTATGTATTGAATTTTTATAAACAACTGTAATTTATGGAATAAATCCACAAATAATATAAAGCCCATGTTTAAAAATATTGAAATGCAAACATGCCCCTCTAAATTACCCAAAACATCTCTTTTCTCTTGATGCTGAGATTATGGGAGACTAAAAGGTAAATTGAAGAATTTTTATGTCCACAGAAGTTGGGGATCCAGATGTTGTTTATCCCGATGGGGTGTCGCTGATCGTTAAAATGGTAGGTTAGTGGTAATAAGGCTCTGCTATAGCCGTTCACTGGATAGGGATGATTAGAGTTGGGCTTTTAACATACAAGATGGTGCGTTACATTTATTGGGGGTCAAGGAGTTTGTTATATAAAAAGCAATAAGTGAAAGATATTTAAAAAAGAAATAGCAGCGAACGTCAGAAATGTGGATGTGCGTTTAATGCATGAGATGTGAGGTCACATAACAAAAGATGACAGATACTTTGAAAAGGGCACTGGATAAGTAGAGGGCTTTGTAGTTAGGAAGTGCACAAGAAAAGGAACCGTTCTTCCTCTGAATCATTATTATGGAAAGCGAGGGACTCATTCTTTTCACGTACTGAACTGAACTCATGGCTTCTATAATACTGTGAAACCAATACTATATACAAAGCTCTAAGGTGATAGATATTGCTTGAGTTTATTCCATACAATAGACAATCATATCATAGACCCAGTGGTTGACCCAACAAATGAGAAGAAGCCCATACTTCTATGCGAATACAGAAGTAATGTATATCGTGTCATCTCGACTCCCCTGTGGAATACTTAATGAGCGTTTTATGGCGCAAAGGTTTGATGTCACACCTGATGTCATCATTGACAAACCAAGACACAGATCTTCCACCGTCCAAGATAGATGTCAAGGGCAGGGTGAAGGGAGACAATGAGTGGAGCTCGGGTCACAATGCTCCTCCAGCAAACTCTTCAGTTACATCATCGATCAAAGGCAAGAGATCTATATGATGTAATAATGCCGGGTGTGCGTAACGTTGATGTATATTTCCGGCCCACCTAAAAAGGCGTTGTCCATTCCTGATCTATACGTCCCTTGGAGACAGCGCGTTTTACTTTCAGATTGTTCACTAGCCATTTTCAGCCGCTATTCTCATCTATATATAACAATTACATATTCTTTTTTTTTTTTCTTTCGAGGGTGGGAAATGCCATCTTCAAATAACGCTATTCGGTCTTTTCTATAATTTCACATCAACAATAATTGAACTCCAGAATTTCAACTAGGTCAAGCAATCTTGCGTTATCATTTAGAAGATTCATTATGTTTTCCATGAAAAGAAAAAAACGCAGGCTTGCTCGGACAGCTTAAGTAATTCTCGGGCAAAAAAAAAAAACTATGCATTGTGATCGCTACAAAAAGGATTCCGTTTTTATCCATTAGGCTTTTCAATTACGTCTTGATGCTTTCACTAGAAAGAACAAATTAGAGGCGCATACCGCCAACAAAAGAAGGTAATATATTATCTGTGGTCTTATGTCAGTGTTGACAAAAATAAAAATGAAATTCAAAAATAGATGCCAGGTAAAATGGAGGTTAGATTTCTAGCGCTTCGCTGCACAAAAACAGGATATGACAGCTCGAAACGATTGAGCTTCCCTCATCAGCTCGTTCTAAATATCCGCAAAAAATCTCAACTTTCTCTACTTACAGGCATCTGTTGCTTTTTTTTTTTTTTTATTATTTTCTCATTTATATTTTATTCCAAAAATATATATATTTTTTGGTTAATAATAATAATAGTAATAATAATAATTATTAATTATTAATATCTTAATAGATGATCTGTGGCTGTCTGCTGTGTTTTCAATTTGTGATTACAGAGATTGTGTTTGGGAAATAATTTGATCTTTACATTCCAATTCATTCTGGTGATAAATGTAAATATTTGGGAGGAAAAAGGAAATCAGACGTTGCTTATGGATCCTTTGGAAAATTAAGAATCTATGATCCATTTTTTTAACAGCGGTGGTGGAAGGGGTTGGTGTCTTGTTCCTGCCAATCTTCCATGCTAGCTCCTCCCATTTCCTATATATTGGGGTGAGCCCTGCCCCTGACTCCATCCACTAGCTACATCTGGGGCGACCATTAACGTTAGCCTATCAACGGATACAGGCCCTTCTGTGCTTACGTTATAAGCTAGGATGTCACCATCAAAAATAATTATTATTATTATATCATATAGCGCTATATATATCTTCAGCGCTCTACTATAGACAAACAGGACATTACAAGTAGTAAGCAACATGACAATTCAGACTTATAGAACCAAAGTGTTCCCTGCTCAAAAGAGCTTACAATCTAGAAATAGAGGTGCAATTACCTTGGGTGCTGCATGAACCTGAGCCAAAAGCCGTCCCATCCATGGGGGCCATTCTCGACCGCGGGGATATGATGTCATATCTCAATGTTCTGTGATGTAATGGAGCAATGGGATAAAATGTCGGAGAGTCACAACCTCTATGGGATAAATGGGCTGGTTGGGGAGATCATAGAGTTTACCTTCTAACTGGCCCATTAAGCAGCCCCAGTTAGGAGGGCACAGCACCCCCCCCTTCAAGGTCATAGGCGTTAAGCCCTCCATACTGGGTGGCTGCTCAACGGGCCGGTTAGAAGGTAAACTCAGAGGCCCTAGGCCTAGTCTTACGAGACCAGAATACAACACTTTCTAGAAAGCTTGACTTTGGAGGTAACCATAGAGCGGCTACCATGTTGGATGCAAACCTTTGTGGCTCTATACGTTACATGCTTCATGGGTCCGTCCTTTGTGTTCCTGTTACTATATCCTCTTCAACATGTTAAACTTGAGCTTGGTAAGCCCCTTTAACACAATTGAATTATTATGTAACTGATATCAGCCCCCAAATTAAACGCAGTTGCTACTTGCTAAACATAATTTCTCTGAAATGCACGTTTCCTTTTCATTTTAATTATATTTTAATTAAAACAGCCAATTAAAAAGTAAAAGGTTGAGGTCAAACTCCTGGTTAAATCCTGCTGCTAAATCTCATTTTCTTCTTTCCAGAAGAATGCACTGAGAATTTATTTATATTTAATTTAATTTAATTTTTTCAAAAACATCTGTTATTTTTTTAAACATATATCTTTTATTATTAATAGTTACACTTTTTTAGTTTAGTTATTTAAAAATAATGATCTAAAGCAATTAGTTTGTTAAAAAAAATGCATATAAAAATCAACCTTACAAGGAGTCGACGAATTCCAAGTAAAAAAAAAAAAAATCCAATAATCTTATTCATGTTTTTATACACCGACTGTAAACATTTCCTGCAATCCATAAACACCAAAGCAATTTGGCAAAAGCAATTAAACATTTTATAACCCAAGGAGGAAACCATAATGACCTTAGTGTTAATATAAACAGAAGGCTGAAAACTTAACGCAAATATTTCCTGAAAAAATGCCCAAAACAAGTCATTTGTAGAATCCCTATTTTTTTTTTAAAACGAACAATATATTGGAAATAATAGAAATTACCCTTTAGGAAAAAAAAAGAAAAAAAAAAGAATTTTACAACAAGGTAATTTAAATCGGCCGTAAAATAAAAGGAAAAATAAAAGATAAAATAAGAATGAAAACAAAACAAAAAACCCAGAAAAGTTAAATAACCTGCGCTTTCATAAATGTGCAGTTTGCCACTTTAGAGTGTTATAACATGACTTCCTTTCTATGGCCCCCTACAAGTTCTCTTTGTATCGACAGATGCCATTTGTTCATTTACGAGGTGATAATAAAAAACTTCAGTTCCCTGGATGTTTTTTTTCTTTTTTTTTTCCTTTTTTTTTTTTTTTTTTTTTCTTGATTCCGAGAAGCAAATGGTTTTGTTCCAAGACCGGTATGGACTTCCCATGAAGGAGTATGACTTTTCTTATTTAACGAAGGATTTTTCTAAGAACGCCCCGCATAATGTTTCTTAACACGGCAGGCAATTAGAAGGATATGTAGACGATGGCGTTTGTAGCCCCGTCGTTCCTCGAGAAGTGCATTACTCCTAATTAAGATCGTCATTTATTTATAAGGCGACAGCCATATAATGGATTTGAAATATGATAATATGTTGTCCTGTTCAAAGTATTGAGGAGATCAAATTCGAGGTATCGGGGCTGAAATGCATCCCAAAGCTCCCTTGGACTATCTTGCGGATAGTTTGAGTTTGTTGGCCATTTTTCTATATAAAAATATAACTCAAGAAACATCAAATATCATGTTTATTATACCTGAAAAAAAGATATATATTGAGATACTCTTAGGAGAGGTCATAACCTAAAACTAGACGGTCGGAGGCTTAGATGCAATGGAAAGAAGGTTTACTTTGCAGAGAGAGTGGTAGATAAATGGAACAGCCTCTCAACAGAGGTGGTAGAGGCTAATACAGTAAGGGTATTTAAACATGGATGGGATAGACATACGGCTCCTGAATCTAAGACGAGACCAACAACTAAGGTTTGAGTTTTTACAGCAGGAGCTGATGGGGGCCGAATCGGGCCGATCTGCTGGAAAATTCTGTGTGTGTCTATGAGATCATGAAATGCTACTTTTGGATCTCATGGCAGAAAACAGCTAAATTCCGGCTATAAAAAACATATTTCGAGGGAGATAATATGGGCCATTGGTCGCATCGGGCAAATGCTTGGTGGGCTGGTTGTCCTACCTACAAACCGAGGGCTGAAAGCCGCGTCCGGATATATAGCTAATCCAGAGATAATTCAGAAAAGGGCAACTAAATCGCCGAACAGTTTACAGGATAAAAAAAACCCAAAAACATCAGGGAAGGCTACGTGATCTCTCGGAAGGGATGTGATTAAAGACATAAATACATAAAGGGATTAAACAAAGTACAAGGGTGTGTATATGGAGGAGAAATGTTCGGTCTAAAAGGTAATTAAAGGAAGTTATACTTAACTGAGAGAGTGGTAGATAAGCGGAAGAGCCTTCCGGCGGTGGTAGAGGCTTGCGAGCCGGGCTCTCTCCACCTAATGTATCGGTTTGTCTTTGTCAATTCTCGTCTTGTCAGACCCCTTGAATATATGGATTGTATTAAGCGCTGCGTAAACTGTTGGCGCTGTATAATAATAAAAGTATAATAAATAATAATAATAATAAATAATAATAAATGGGATAGGCATAGGCTGATTCAGGTTTAACCCCTTAAGGACAATGCGCGATCCCTAAACCCATTGAAAACCATGCATTTTGAGCCCGTATACGTACGGGCTTTGTCATTAAGGGGTTAAAGGTATAATCGATTTTAGCTGCACGAACGTCATGTATAGAGCAAAAAAATAAGTTATGTTGGATAGGAAATAATAAAAAGTAGATTCTATTACGTGTTAGACATTTATGCTTATACGACGCTATCTGCGTACAGTTACCGTCTAAACGTATATGTTTGTTTGTGTGGATTATGTGCAAACTCCTTGGGAGTGACCGGATGTTTACCTATACCTTTGCTTCAGGGGAGGGCAGGCAAGGTTGTTCATTATGATATCATCTTGTATTTATGGCATATACTGCTTTATAACGCCTTTGAAGTGGACCAGTCAAAAAAAAGATCAAAGGGACAGAAACACCTAAAAAGAAAACATTAAAATAATATATATCTCCAGCCGGTGTCCATGGCAATTATTTGTTTAGCGTGAGAAGCAAAGTGATTTCAAAGGGAGCCTGGCGAGCGATGGGGAGGTGGGAAAGGGTTTTAGGGGGTAGCATTGGGGGGGGGGCAACAGAGACTTCATCCAATGGTCCCACCCAAAGCCTCTGAAGATCTGCCCCATGGGGAGAGAAATGGGGGTCCTACAGCAACTTCATCTTTTGTACCCTCTATAAATGTTTTGGTGTGCTGTGCTGCTAGGTTATGACATCATAGCCCAGCACCAAACGTCAATACAAAATTCAAGGCTGGTGGGGATAAGAGAGGTCTTTAAATATTGACCTTGCTATTCAGTGAGCTCACATACAACAGTTTCAGATATAAGCGATTAGAGGGAAAAAAGAGAGAGAGAAAGAGAGGAGAGGAGACATTTAATGCATAAAAGGATTTAGCAAAGTAGAGGAGGGAAGTTTATTTCACAGAAGGTGAAAAGTTACAACAAGAGGTCGGAATCTAACACTAGAGGGCCGGAGGCTTAGATGGAGGGAAAGAAGTTTTACTTTACTGATAGGGCGGTAGATAAGTGGAAAAGCCTCCCAGCTGAAGTGGTAGAGGATAATACAATGAGGGAATTTAAACATGCATGGGATAGGCATACGGCTCCTGAATCTAAGACGACACCAACGACTGATTAAGCTCTTTAAAGGATGGAAAACAGGTGGAAATTGTTTCTTTGTGAAATATTATTTTTTTTGTTAGACTAAAATGCATTTAGTCATAAAATCGGGTTTATGATTTACCGGTATTAGGGGTTGTGTATAAAAAGTCACTCAAAATCACTATAGAAACCAGAAGAATGTCTGGTTGCTATGGAGATTGGACTTATCCAGAACCCATAATGCAGACCCATTTTCTTTTTGTCTCCCCCCAAAAGCGGTTGTGAGCTCCCCCCCAGAAGTGTCCCATTCCTGAGCTCGCTCATCTCTGGTGGTCTGGTGGTATCCCCTTGCACCCAAAGGGGTTTTAAAAAATATACAATACACCGCTTCTGGCCCAAACAACGGAATATTTATATTTTCAAAGCACTAACATGTCATAAACCGCTAAGAGGTTTATCGATGGCATTGATTAGACATTGATTAGATCTGGGGGGTTTCTTCGTACATGCGACACCAATTCAATTTTAATTGGTAACAAGCAAAATGTGTAACAGCTGTTAGAAGTATCTGTATACAATTACCTTAAACGCTTGTGGCACGAAATAACATTTAGATACGAAGAAATAAGTAGCAGGCGAGGAACAAAGTTTTCAATTTAGTTTTTTTTTTTTCACGTCTAAAAATAATGTAGAATAAATGGTTTAAATATTAGCCATTAATATTACTGATACTATAATACATATATATATATAAATAAAATATCCATAATATTAATAAAATATTAGAATAAATATATATATAATAATATATACTATATATATATATATATAATATAATATAGCATTTGATATCATATATATATAATAAATTATTAATATATAATATATATATATGAAGCAAATATATATTATATATATATATATATATGTATAATTATTCTATAGTAATTTATTATATATATGTATATATATATAATATATTATATAATATAATAAAATAAATATAAATTAAATGTATATAATATATATATATATATATTATATATATATATATATATATATGTATATATAATAGTATCAGAAATATCCATGGCTGAAATGTAAAACATTTATTCTACATTATTTTTATATGTAAAAAAAATACAATAAAATAAATAAATATATATTTAGAATACCGGCATGTTGGAATAAGTCCTTCTAACCCTCCCATACAGTGAAATTTAAGTACATAAATAAACAAAGCTACATTTTGTCTGGCTAATCTTTTTTAACTCCTCTTCATCAACACTAGATCCCAAACTCCAACCCCCTACTTCTCACTTACGGGAAAGAACCGGTCGGCGTGGAATTCTGGGAAGGAATTCCTCCAAATTAAATGCTTTTATGATCCCTGTCTTTACAAATACATGATGCTCACATGGCTTTTAAAGGAAATTTGGCATAGGAAAACATTTTTATTATCCCACGAGAAAAATAATAAAAATAAAATAATAATATACAAAATAAATATATATATATAGTAATGTGTAAAATATTCCAATATAACTTTTGATTTTCATTTTTTCTGTTTAACGAAGCTTTTTATTCTGAAGATTTTGGGTACAATCTGCGCTAATATATTTAAAATGTACAGAAACTAGTTTTTAATGTAATGCTTATTATTTAATATTAAAATGACATTTACATTAAAATTTTAGATTTGAAAGACTATATATATGTTTTGAGGATCCAATCTTAAATCTTCCCTCCCTGTATTAGCCTCTACCACTGCTGCTGGGAGGCTGTTCCACTTATCTACCACCCTCTCGGAAAAGTAAGGATATCCTTACATTATATGCAAGGCTAACCGGTGGGGGGGAAATGGACAGTCATATTTTAAAATGAGACAATCTTTCCTTAATTGAGTGCACGAGTGGGAAGGGTGATCTCCTCTGGGGATTAACAGGTTAAAAAAATGCTTTCCAATCTATATTTCTCAATTACGGGAATATTTTCGGGGTCACAGAAAAGCATTTATTGTTCAATAAAAAAATATATATATATATGTTGGTGTCTCCTATAGATTTATTACCTGTTTGAGACGGATCCTTTCTTTGAAATCAACACCAGCTTTTTATTCGCTGTCAAAAGAAAGAATTCTTTAAGAGAAAAATAACATCTAAAATGTCCTGCGCTTGGTTGATTAACCCCTCGGGTGCCAGAGGCAATGTATTAAAGTCCTTCTGGCAACCTGGATGTTAATCCTCTAGATTCGACTTTTTTTGTTTGTTTGTTTGTTTGTTTGTTTTTTTGCAAGCCGTAAAACGCTGCATTCTAACTAATTTAACCTAATTGTAGTTAATTTAAACATCAGTAATATTTTTTAAAAGGAAAAAATGAAATTGTGCCTTAAAAATGTTAGGTAGGATCGGTGGTTAGAAGTTTATCAAAGTTTGAAGGTGGAACAAGAACCTGATCAGTCAGCATTAAAAAATGATTACATACCTCCCAACAGTCCTGTATTTAGTGGACAGTCCTGATTTTCAGGCACTATCCTGTGAAACCCTCCCACTGCTTTGTTTTTGGGCACAGCTGGGATCACGGGCCAGTTGGGGAGATCTCTTCTGGCAAGCCCTGCAAGATTTGGCACAGACCTCAATCGCAGCTCCCACGTGGTTGAAATGGGTTACAAGGTTACCTAGGGTGGCGGGTCCAGAGGGGCAGCAGCTCCGCTACTTCATTATATTGGGCCAGTTGCCCCATTCCCTTTACGCTATGATGAAGCGTATCCCCCCACTCAGCCAAGAGGACAGAGGTGCGGAGGTGACCTGGGTTAGGCCTAGGATGGTCCCCAACCAGAATACACCACCAGTTTTAGGTCACCGCTGTATGTAGTTGGCACCTCGAGTCTGTTGTACTTTCTGCTCCAGTCCTTAATTTAACCAGGACTGAACCCCCAGCAACTGGCAAAAAGGCAGGTTTTATATGCAAATGTTGAATTTCTAGCGAACAGACCCCAGAAAGTTTTTTATATTTATTTATTTTGTTAGAAGAAATGAGAAGAAGCCAACAATGACGAGCAAGGATATTCCAATTTTTAACAAATCTGGGTTTTTTTTTTGTCGTTTTGATGGAACTGGGAAAAATGTTTTGACCATACAGCTAACAGTTTGTAAAATCAATCAAAAATCTAATCCCCTGAACAATCCTTTCCACCCGATGCGAGATAGTAACTCCTTAAGTAAACAGGAAAACGTAAGACGGGTTGCCTTGGTTACTAATGTGATACATTTAAGTGGCAGAATCAAGGAACGACCAACATTAAATCAATGGTTAAAAAAAACATAAACAAAAAAAAAAAAAGTACATTGTGTGTTGGTGAATATTTTTCTTATAGATCTAATAATAATTACTATGCTGCACTTTTTACTGCTTTTCGGCGTCCGTGCTCCCGAAGAGCTCACTGTAGGCTATTAAATCTTCCAATCCAATCAATCAACAATTCTCCGACATTCATTGTATTGAATTAAATGATTTTGTGAAATCGGTTTACTGAATTCACGTTTACCATCCATCGTCAGATTGTCCCTCAAAAATGAGGCCAAGCGAGTGAAGACATTAATGGGTCCACGTGATGGACATCTCTATGGTCTTTATGAAAGAGGCACCTTCTATGTCGCTTCTGGTTCAAGCCTCTTGAACAATATTCGTTCTTTCTTTGGCTCTTTCAATGTTCCCTATCCGTAGGATGTAAGAGGGCACAAGTACCATTAAGTGCCATTATATTACTAAGAAAAGCAGATGGCTCGCCAATAAACATCCCCCCTGGACTCTCCACCAAGAATGCACACGGCGCAGTCCATACCCCAACTATTATTGATTATTGACTATTATTGATGTTGCACTGAAAGCTCCCATGTGGCTCAACAATCAAGATTAATTATTCAGAGATTAAAATCCAAAAGAGAATATTCTGGCAAGTCATTGGGGGTCCACATTCATACAGCAAGCTGTAGAGTTTTGTCAATTTTTAAGACCTCTGAGGTCCACATGAAGAAGAACTTCCGTTTTGGTGACTCCAAATCTTGCATTAGGACCACTGATCCATCTTCTGCCCAGGAAAATATGGCAATGTCTGCATCTTCTTATCCTTCTGACATTGTTAGCTGACTGTTTACTCATTGTACATCACTAAGGAATACGATGACGCTTTATAAATCAATAATAATAGCTTTTTTTGTGCCAAGGAAGGTAAAGAGAAAAAGACAAAAACAAAAGTAATAAAAATAAACGCCATAATAAAGATTGAAAAGAAATAATTATTATTAGCCGTCAGCATTTGTGCTCAGCTGTATATTTACCTTTGGCACTGTGATGCCGTCCGTACTGCTGAGCGCCAGGATATGACATCATATCCCAGTAATCTGCCTTTTAAGGACCCCCAAGGATCTCCCAAGAGGGTAAATAGTTATGTGCTGTTTTTTTTTTAATTCCTTGGTATGTCGGCAAAAAATTCCATCCATTTTCTAAATATGTGGGTAAAAAAAGGCAATTTGCGCCCCACAAAAAAAGTTTTCGCCCGTCTCCGTCTCTTATTTCTATATAATTATTATTTCTTGTTTTATATAGCGCCATCATATTCTGTAGCGCTGTACATTGGATTAAACCCATGTTCTGTGTTACAGATCAGCCCTTTAAATCTTTTTTTTTTTTCGTCTTTCGGTCTTGAAGAAACCTCGATCCAATCCTGATCTTTAGCAGAATTTTTTTTTATTTTTTTTTTTAAATCCTTTTAATAATGGAGATTATAGGAAAGCTGTGATCGGTACGGCGGTTCAGAAAAAGCATATTGCTGCTGGGATTTTTTTTTTTATTTTTTTTGTGTGTGTTTTGTCTGCGTATGACAAAATCTATTTGCAGTGTCAGAGTTTCTCAGGCCTGCGTGCTCAGTAAAATCTAATAATGCCCCCGCTTTCAGTATCCGCACATTCCATTCTACCTAATGTCATGGATACACATGGGTGACTGCCCAATCATAAAGTTTAAATGGTCATTCATTATTGAAGCTAAGTAAATTACAGATGCAATTGTGAATGTACCATAAGGGTATTTCAGCAAGGCGCAAACCCGCTCTAAGTAATGGCTTTAAACTGCTTTGAAAAGATATTTTTAGAAAAAAAAAAAAAAAAAAACTTTTTTCCCATAACCTTCGTTTTTTGTTTTTTTTTGTTTCTTAAAAAAAATGATTTTGCTTTTAGTTTTATTATTTATCACGGATGATAGGTGCATGGGCTATATTGGAAAGACTCGATGTTTGTAATGTTATTAAATTGTAATTATATTTAAAAAAAATTCTGTTATTATATGCATTATATTTGTTGTTTAATCCCGCATAATAGTAATAATAATAAATAAAATAAAATAATTAAAAAAAAAGATTTGGTGACGGAGAATATGGAATGTTGCACACAAATCTATACATTATAAGAAAAATGATTAAATTTAAAAAAAAAATGGGGCTAAAATTGGAATAATGGTAAAATAAGCTATTATGCCATATTTCCTATTTATAAATATTGCTTTAACTATTTATGTTAATTTTATATGCACAACTCTCTGCCTAAAGAGCTGGCAGTTAAAGGGTTACAACCTGCCCCAAACTTTATGGATGGTGAGCAGAGAAGGTTTAGCCCAGACCTACATGACATCTAATAACAGTATTTCTGCTTGGCAGGATTTATCGTCATTCTTCCTTCCTTCCGTTATAATAATAATTAACCAAAATTTAATTTTCTGATCGGATGAATTAAAAAGTTGGCCGTTGGGTTCAATAATGGGAATTAACGGTGGAAAAAAAGGTTACACATTAAGTTGTGGGAATATCGGAAGTCTACACAGTTTAATGACTTTTTTTTCTTTTAGATCTGACTTGATATGAGCTATTTTGGGCATTTTGATAAAATACGCACTTATACAAAATATTTCTTTATCCTGTTATTTAGTAATTTTTTTAGGACAATGTCAGAAATGCTTCGGAAGAGCTATATTCCTTCATACAAGTCACCTAACGACTCGTTGACCTCTGACTAAAACCTCAGCAAAAGCAAAGCCATCAAGTAAGATCTACTTTAAAGCTTAAAACCGAAGGTGCCATGACTATTTAAGAAATATGGAAATACTGTTGTTGTGTTGAGTGGCGGGTCCAGGAGGGCCGCAGCCCCTCTGCCGCACAACAGGGAGCCACTGTTCCGTCGGCTGGTTATAAGGGTAGATTATTATTTATCGTTTTATATGGCGCCATCATATTCCGTAGCGCCGTAGATCACTGATTAACACATTGGAGGACCACCTCCATAGCTTCCTTCTGGCCAGTGCCGCGACAGCCTTGGGGCCGCAAGAAGTTTAGTTTATTCGACCTCCCTTTTAATATTTTCATGACAAAGGGTTATTCTATAGTTTCCATTTTTATTGCAATCAATATATATATACTGATTTTATCGCTGGTCTAAAAAAGAGTCAGGAGGACAGGCAAATTTATGTCTTCTTTTCACCATGTTGGCCGCAGGAAGGATAGTAACAAATGGCGGGGTGAAATGATTTATTTATTGACAAGATGTCACATATACAACCTTTTGTTGTTTGTGGCGTAATAAAACCAATATCAAAACACTCAGGAAGTTCTCTAATAACCAACCTTTTAAATAAAATGAATATATTACCTTTTGGGGGGGGGTATTATTCCACTTGGAAATCAATGTGTGAAAAGAACAGATGTTTGTTTGAAAGGGAAACTACAGCTATATCACATGTTACTACAAAAAAAAGGACCATATGGTAACCTTCTCAGATATATGTGTAACAGCTTCCATATCCGCAAAGAGCAATATCTTGAGGGGAGCCGTTGAAGGCGCCCCTGGTCGCAGATTTTTACATAATTACTACCCCATGTCATAAATAAGATGAATTAATCAATCAGAAGGCCTCGTAGGGGGGGTTCCATTTGGGAAATGGACAGAAGATGACAAAAAAAAGTTGAGGTATGGCCAAAGTTAAATGGAGGAACAACGGGAAATAACAGTAATGTATTATGGGGCCTTACCAAGTGCAGCCCTCCAAACTACCCCATGTTCTTTCCCACCGTGTCACCTTCTAGCAGAGCAACAGGATATGATGCCATTTCCCAAACCTCGATGTTAGGTCATGACTGGAATCAAGGAACCCAACCAGCCCATTATGAGTGATAGGGCAATCGCCTCTCTTCCCCGTGTGTTTGCCTGGCCTAGTCGAAACTACCCCTCTGGGTAGAAGCAGGTAGCCAAGCCTAGTAGGAAGGTGCCAGTTCTACTTACGAGGGGGGTAATATTATACCCCAGCGCGTGTTTACTTCCCCTTAAGGACAGTGTACTTTCCAAGCAGGAAGCTAATGTAAGAATCTGGAGGAAGTGATAAGGGCAGACAAAATGGCTCCCTCCGGTCCACTCTTAGAACATCAACAAGAAAAAAAATGTGAAGGAAACCTTTTTTAGTTTCTCCATAGAGCATACATATTATTATCTTTTAATATATTAAGATACTTTGGTGTCATTTCGCAGACCTTTTCTATCTCCCTGGAATTCTATCCTTTTTATAAACTAAACAAAAGTTACAAAACAAACTTAATGTCATCAAAAATAGGATTTTTTTTTTTTTGTTTTTTTTTTGCTGTAAATGTTGGTTTAGGTGACAAGTCTCCTTTAACTATATCCAACTAATTCTTGCTTGTTTACGAGAGCATACTAATGTCTTTTATTGCTCATTATAGTGAAACAGATCAGCCCAATGCCCAGTACCCAAAGCTGTAACTTGGCCTGATCTCCTCATTTCTAATTTTATGTGTCACTCTGTAGCCTGTGGACATGCATAGTTGGGTTTTCCAATCAAAGCAACTAATGAGAGTGGATTCTTGTGCCTCCTGGTTTTTTTTAAGTGCATATGGAGATCATTATGTTTTGTTGCTATATTTTCAAAATGGATCAGTCAAAGAAACAATAGATCAGAAAAAAGAATTGCAGAAAGGGCTTTGTTTCTAGCTGGAAATGAAGAACGCACTAAAGAAGAGCGACAAAATCGATACAATGCTCAGGCAGAATTGCTAGATGTATAGCCATATCTTTGGACAGTTTAGTAGAGCTGGACAAAAATATTAAACAAATATACTCTTTCCAGAAATGATGAGCATGAAAATGGGTAGAAACCACCCACTATACCATTTACTCGAATGTTTCTCGAAAAAAGCACATAATGGCCATGTGAGATACTGCAACACTCGTGAGGGCTGGAAGGACAAGGATCAAGAGCTTCACCGAGGCATAAATTGCTACTTTCACCCCATTTTGACCTGCATCCTTACTGCTTAGACGTTAGAACTAAACGCATGTACCATATATGACATCATATCTTTATCCGTTATGATGTAAAGCAGTGCTCTCCTTGCTAACAGGGTTTTTGTGGCAGGTGATGGATCCATTTTTATATTGGGAGCAATGGGAAGGGTTCCTTGCGACTTTTTGGAGGGGACGGTGGGCTGACCTTTTGATTGCATCTCCCCCTCTTTGAGGCAAGAAGATTCAGGCCCTCCTGCTGATCTTCTGGGTGAGAAGCGAAGGAAGGGGCCTCATATTCACATGATGGGAGTGTGGCCCTGGAAGAGGAAGAATGGGGACCTTGTGGTCCACTGTGGCTTTACCCAGCCACTTGGTCACCTCCACTACTTAACCAATGATAGCAAAGTCGGATAGGCTTCCAGAAAACCCCCCCACCTGTTTTGGGTACCTCAGTTGAAAAATAAATAGTATTTATTATTATTATTATTGTTATTATGTTTCCAAATACGTTGATTTCTGCTACAGAAATTACAGGAGTAGCACAAATTTTTGCATGTCAAATGAAACGACACTAAGTGTTTGCTCAGTGAAACAATGCTCGTACCCTGCTAAGCTTCAACAGATATGCAAATGGATCCGGCACAGCTGAGAAAAGAGTAAAAACAGCTTCTCCAAACATACTGTAAGATAAATGTATTTGGAAAGGAACAGATGATAGGAAAGCCGATCTGATAAACACTGTACTATAAATTAAAAGGGTCACTCAATGATTTAGGGAAACCAGCCACCGAACACTAGAATAGTTTACAATAGTCCCAAAAAATATATGCGCGTAGCAAGGGCACAGAAAAAAAAATACATGATGTGGGTAGTTTTATTAGTCAACTAAAGATAAGTTAAAAAGTTCCCCTTGTATTATTTTTAAGGGTAAAAAAAGCAATAAATGTATGTTTTAAGTTTTTAAAGAATTCCGTAAAAATGATTATAAATTATATAAAGCACCTGCAGATTCTGTAGCGCTATTACAGTAGAGGAGAGTGAACGATAACATTAAAGCTGGTACATGCTGGTACACAAGGAGGCCTGCTCTTGTGAGCTGACAATCTATTAGGAGGTTGTATTGTTATGAAGGGATACAAAAGAGCAGAGTTGGTCTTGCGTAATAAATACTTAATGTCGTGAGCTTAAATATTTCATTTCAACTCATTCTTTAATGCCATTTTCTTTTATTCACTACATCCAATGACGTATAATAGAAGTGGCGCTCTAGACCTAGACCAGACCAGCGCCCCCTCAATCACCCCATTAGTTTTACCCCTTCTTCTGCACCCTGCTTGTCATCCCGTCAGTAACCGAAGGTCTTCGGCACAAAGAAAACAATACTAAGGAGGCTGTGCTGGCTAGGATAGTATAAAGGCTTCAGTTACAAAAAGTCCAAAAGAGCTCGCCAAATGGCCCATTGAACATCCATGGTGCCCCATCACATAATAGGGCGATCCTGGCAAAACTGCCCCTTCACACCTGCCACCGTAGGCCTTCCCAAGAATATGCCATGGACTACATCAGTTCCCCATTGGGTAGATTTTGGGGTCCCTTTTCAGTACTGGGAATCTTCTCATCACGGTAGGTGACGTTAATGCTTTCGATGCCCCATAAAAAATGGCGGACCTTTCTTTAATGATTGTCGAGTTCCTGCTACTACATACTCGATGATGGCACTGGGGGGTCAAAAGGAAACCATTTTTAATCCACTAAAACCCTTGAAGAGTTATTTAAATATTTTCTGTGGCACATTTGTGGTGTTTACTATCATAGGAGAGAAGAACTACCATCAGTTCCAGCTGCTGGTAACCTTTGATATTTGGGGGGGGGGGGGGTGAAAGAATCGAAAGAAATCGAAATATAGGAACAAATATATGTCTTGCTTAAAAAATATGACGTGCCACTTTACATTGTCCAGTTGTAAACCTTTGAACGAACCGTAAAACTGTTATTTAAAAGGCAAAAAAGTACATGAGAACTCCAGCGTTTTCTTTGTGTGGTCATAATAAGGTTATTTATGGTAGATGAAGGTAACCTTGTAATGAAAGATTAAAGGTTTTTTTTTATAATAAAAGAAAGCAAAGTCGAAGGGAACTTAGTCCCTCCAAAAGCTATGACTCTCAGGATCGGATTAATCACCAAAGCAACCATTAAGACTTCAAGAAGATTGCTTGTAAACTCCAGATGCAATAGCCATAAACCATATTCTCTTCCATATACTTGCCCATATGTTGAGGCTCAGCACTTCTGAAGGCGAAAGGCCATTCACGATTTAACCCTGCTGTCTATCTTCCTTTTTATAAGCTGTAAGGCATGCGGCCAATGAGCCACTATCTCACCGAGCTCCATTTATGAAGCCCAGAAAGGCGTTGTAGATCAAATATGGGAATAAAAGTGTAACATAACATCATATAGATAATAGCTAAGAATCTTGGCTCCAAAAGAGCTAAAAATCTCCCCGCCGCAATAACGTCATGTTACACTTGCACAAAAAAAAAATATTTTTTTACATTATTCTTTCACCGATATGGATTTTTCATGATTGGTTGCTATTTTCATGTTTTTTGCATAAATCTGGTTGGTTTATAACCGGAACAGGAGTCGGAGGGGAGAATGTTTTAGCAGATATAAAAGGAGTTAATTAGATAATTTTTTTTTATTTTATTGGGGTAAAATGATCATATGTCCATTTTTTATAAGGAAAACATGACCCACAGTGGACAACCAGGTCTCAGTTCTTCACCATCTCACTCCTCTATTTGAAAGAAAGTTCAGCTCCTTGTTGACTTCAGGGTTCAACTTTGATAAATTATTATATTTGGTCTTCTTTGTCAAGGATCGCACGGTCCTTCCACCATCAGGGGTAGAATACGGGATTAAGGATTTTTTTTTTAGTAATAATACGAACTGTCAGGGGCATCAAAGGAGATCCATCATTACAAAAATGGAGGTGAAAGGTCAGAAGCCCAATGTCATATAGTGCCCAACATACCAAAAGAGCCTTTAAGAACCTGTCTCCTAATCCTTGTCTAATTGGTTATATGGACTATAGCCGGATATAAGCATATTTCAATTCACAATTGGTCCATATGATTGGAAACTAGAAGATGATGGTTTTGCCAAAGAAATTACTTCCTCTTAACCTGGCGGACATATATAAAGTCGGAAATTGTTACCGTCGCTGTTGACTGATGTGATTGGGGTCTTTTTATTTCTGTTGACAATAGCAAATAATCATAATCAACAAGGTATGTTTTTGGGTGGGGGTTTTGATCACAAAATTCCCATCACTGTTTTTATTTTATGATGTCATATTTATGGAATTACGCTCCATGGATGATATTGGGATATTTAATGACAACACAAAATTAAATGTGAAGGGGAACTTCCTATAGCATGAGTTTTATGTTATAAAAGTAAGGTCGGGGGCAGCTTGTGGCAGGGCTAACTTTACCTAATCTATATAATCGCTACTTTCTCCTCACCCTACCCTTACATAGAACCTGAACCAATCAACAATGACCAACAACTTAAATACATAGCAGAGATATCTGAACGGGGAAGAATAATTATTACATTGACTTATAGTGTGCCATAAAGAGGGCACTGCTCTTGTGAGCTTACCATCTTTATTCATACTGATGCAGAGAACAAGTAGTTAATAGGACATTAACTACTATTAGTGAAAGGTATTTTAACAGTATCTTGGTCATCAAGATATTAACATTTTAATTCTTTTTTTTTTAAATAAACAAATAAAAAATAAATAAATATAAATAATAAAATAATGCAAATAAAATATTATTCTTCAATGTTCATTAGTTTATTTCCTATACACTTTCCATACCTTTACATTACGGAAACCACACAGCATGATACCATTTGCATATTTACATCAACAAATCCCTTATCTACATACCTGCAAAGTATTATCCCCCGTCAGATACTAGGCTCTGGCTTCCCTTTGTGCTGTTGACAATAATACAGTTTGCATAGGGATAGATC
>VKOC01000010.1:6424642-6475380 GCA_009364415.1 Spea multiplicata
CAGGAGTCGGAGGGGAGAATGTTTTAGCAGATATAAAAGGAGTTAATTAGATAATTTTTTTTTATTTTATTGGGGTAAAATGATCATATGTCCATTTTTTATAAGGAAAACATGACCCACAGTGGACAACCAGGTCTCAGTTCTTCACCATCTCACTCCTCTATTTGAAAGAAAGTTCAGCTCCTTGTTGACTTCAGGGTTCAACTTTGATAAATTATTATATTTGGTCTTCTTTGTCAAGGATCGCACGGTCCTTCCACCATCAGGGGTAGAATACGGGATTAAGGATTTTTTTTTTAGTAATAATACGAACTGTCAGGGGCATCAAAGGAGATCCATCATTACAAAAATGGAGGTGAAAGGTCAGAAGCCCAATGTCATATAGTGCCCAACATACCAAAAGAGCCTTTAAGAACCTGTCTCCTAATCCTTGTCTAATTGGTTATATGGACTATAGCCGGATATAAGCATATTTCAATTCACAATTGGTCCATATGATTGGAAACTAGAAGATGATGGTTTTGCCAAAGAAATTACTTCCTCTTAACCTGGCGGACATATATAAAGTCGGAAATTGTTACCGTCGCTGTTGACTGATGTGATTGGGGTCTTTTTATTTCTGTTGACAATAGCAAATAATCATAATCAACAAGGTATGTTTTTGGGTGGGGGTTTTGATCACAAAATTCCCATCACTGTTTTTATTTTATGATGTCATATTTATGGAATTACGCTCCATGGATGATATTGGGATATTTAATGACAACACAAAATTAAATGTGAAGGGGAACTTCCTATAGCATGAGTTTTATGTTATAAAAGTAAGGTCGGGGGCAGCTTGTGGCAGGGCTAACTTTACCTAATCTATATAATCGCTACTTTCTCCTCACCCTACCCTTACATAGAACCTGAACCAATCAACAATGACCAACAACTTAAATACATAGCAGAGATATCTGAACGGGGAAGAATAATTATTACATTGACTTATAGTGTGCCATAAAGAGGGCACTGCTCTTGTGAGCTTACCATCTTTATTCATACTGATGCAGAGAACAAGTAGTTAATAGGACATTAAATATGTATAAAAGGTATTTTTAACAGATCAACTTGAGGTCATCAAAATATTAACATTTTTTAATTTCTTTTTTTAAATATAACAAATAAAATAAATAAATATAAATAATAAAATAATGCAAATAAAATATTATTCTTCAATGTTCATTAGTTTATTTCCTATACACTTTCCATACCTTTACATTACGGAAACCACACAGCATGATACCATTTGCATATTTACATCAACAAATCCCTTATCTACATACCTGCAAAGTATTATCCCCCGTCAGATACTAGGCTCTGGCTTCCCTTTGTGCTGTTGACAATAATACAGTTTGCATAGGGATAGATCCTTTTGTAACCTGGATGTGGATGAGCGGAAACAATGTATATATATATGCATTTTCTACTATGAGTAGATTAGCAGAGGTTTAGCTATACTGAAAAGGTGAAATATGAGACTATGGGGGGTTATGTATGAAAAGTAGTAGGGTCTCCCATAACGTTTTCCTTCCCTACTAAGTCTTCCTAGTTCGATGTGGCGATACATAACCAGATCCAAGCTCCAGCAGGTGGAATCTTATGGTCCCCTCTCTATTCCTTCAAAGACATTACTTGTCGATTATTAGCGCTATGTGGATTCGTGAATTAATTTGATCTTGCCTTAGATTCAGGATAGCTTTATGCCTACCCCCTGCGTGTTTAAGTTCCTTCACTGTATTACTGTTGCTCATGTAGTCGGAGGAAGGAGAATAGAGAGAACTTCAGGACGAGAAACTGAGTAGACAGTTCTAGTTTTGCCACCATTAGCCACAGAGAACTAAATATCTCCAAACCAATTATACTGATTACCAAGCTATAATTTTTTTTAATTAATTAAATGGGTTATGATAAAAAAAGGGGACAATGATAGTTCTCCTTTAATGACTTCCCCTTGAAATTGTCCACCTATCATAGCTTGAACAATTCTAGTAGACTCCTGAAATTGATTGTAGTAGGATGCATATTTTCCTTTAATTGTTTTATTTCCTCTTCTACGTAATTATGAATAAAGATGAGGCACGTTTTTAAGACCAGGGTGTATCTGCCGTCTACGGAGATCCTCGTATCCTTGTGGCCTGAGGGTCCGCCGTGAATGACGGTTGAGAAAGAGCTGCTGATGCAGAATTACAACATCTGCCATTAACCAAAGGATCATTTATTTAAATCAAGTTGAAGCTACCGGAGAAAGACTGAAAAACATTTGTTGCTTCATGATAGACATTTTCTGATGACCAGTGGAGGGAACCATGGTGATATTAACTATTAACCTTTATTTATTCCACAGAAATGTACATATTCCACAGAAAATTGGAGTAGTTGGGAACTCTGCCCGTGACCTTACAATCTAGCCTTGTGGCAAAGTTCATACATAAGTTACCTAAAGTGTTAAACAATTTAGTTTCTTCAAATAAAATGTCAGTCTTGTAAAGTACACAGTTTGAATATGTCGTCAAGTCACCTAATTTTTGTTGCCGGACACGTTCCTAAGGACGACCACTAAAAACGAAACATCCTTCTGTTCTTCTGAATTGTTGGGGGGTACAATCGAGGATTTCCAGAGACGTGTGTCCATTTTTAAAAGGAAAACATGACCCACAGTGGACAGCCAGGTCTCAGTCCTTCATCATCTCACTCCTCTGTTTAAAAGAAAGTTCAGCTTGATGGGTCCTTGTCAACTTCAGGGTTCAAGTCATGGATGGCATTGGCAAGAAGATGATAAAAGAGAAAGGGCAACTGAGCGGTTTGAGTCATATATTCTGCAACATCCAAGGTTTCCAAACCAAAGTGATGGGTTGTGCCCTGTAACCACAAATCACCAAGTGTAGCACCTCCACATAGGACCTCCCTGGTGGCTCCGTAACACCTTGGACTTTAAGCTGATGGCCAAACGACCAAGCGTGTCCCCCTCGCCTTAAATATTGCACTTGATCTTAGCCATTTCATTCATAACTTCGACTATTATGTCTCTAAACTACGTTATTAAACTATTATTATAAGGAGCATAACGGAACGGTGTGTGTAAGAACTAGAAGCCTACAAATAAAATGGAAAAATTGTATTTTGTACAATTCTCCACTTTTTTTTTACAGAAAGAAAGAAAGAAAAAAAAAGATAACATTGTATGTAGAGATTACCAAATCCAAATTAAGGGTTATACAATGACTCAAATTAAAAATGCAGGATTTGAATATTTTCCTAGGGGATTATGTTTCTCTCAGGTCCTTAAAACAAAATCCATTCATTAAATTATGCAGTTGCTGGGAACTGCGTAAGACTTTAAAAAGCGGCCTCTTTGCCAACAAACACCCAGAATTAATAATTTTCAGTCCCCGCGAAACTTGTGAAAGGAGAGTGGCCCGTTAAGTGCAGATGGACACGAATTATACTTTGTCTAGTACAATACGGCTTTTCTGTGCTTAGTGTTATGTATGAATGGAGTTCAGTCCCCCGTCTCCAAGACAACGGGGCAAACCTGAAACATAATTTAGGCCTCAGCTCTTTAATGTGCTGAGATGGATTCGTATAGCGGAGAAAAAAAAAAAAAAAGGGTAAAGGAGGGGGGAAGGATGACCGATTTTATAATAAATAAAGTACGAAAAGACCTGAGATTTCCCTAAATAATGGGAAATAATAGAACAGCGTTCTACTGTAAAGTGTCCAGATGGAGTTGGAGTTAAGATCTAAAATTAAATTGTTGGGAAATAAGAAGTCCCGATAAACCACGTTCTTTTAATTGGTTATCCAGAACTAGTTGTTTATTACAGGTACGGAAAGTGTTAGCTGGCTGGGCGATACGGCACATGTGTTGCTTATTGAGTGTAGAACATTGCGGGTATTGAGATATCGCGCCTTAGAACTTTGGTGACCTGGATCACATTATTTTTTGCCACAAGAAGGACAAACACAGATGTGTCGTGTCTTTACGCAAACACACGAGAAATGGGTAACAACAAAACAGAACTGTGAAAAGGAATCTCCAGGTTTGGAAGTTCTCAGCCTACAATGGGACATCAAACATCTAAGAGGAGAAGAAACGCTGGCGTTAATTGCTGTCTAGACAGTTTATTGCTGCAATAAGAGTAAAAAAAAACACAGAATTCTGAGGTTTGAGGTATGACAGATTCAGACTAAACAATAGTTTTATTACATTTACCAAAAGCCTTGATTTATTTAGGTCTGATCTGGTGGGTCGTAAACATTCATCTGCATCTTCTGCTGTGATATAATTCCTTTGGGATATCTCTCAAAATGTAACCCCCCCCCCCCCCCAGAGAGGAGAAGACTTGCCTTCTCGAGATGTGAATTAAGATGAGATGATGTACAGCAGTTATCTGATGTTAGGTAGATAGATAATAGACAGATAAATGGACACCGTATCCATGTGGTGAAGACACATGCCCACGAAAGGTCAAGAGTATCTAATTTTCACATTCATAGTAATTTTACTATCCTGAATATAGGTTTCCTTCATTCCCCCCCACCCCAAAATTAGCGAGAAATGGAATTATTTATTTATTTTTAATTTTATTTTTCTAATATGTAGAAAATATAATATAATTCTATTATATTCTATATGTAGAAATATATAAATAATTCTATTATATTATTATATATATTATTACTAAATATCTATATATAATATATAATAAAATAAGTCAAATAGATAATAAAACAAAAGAATTAACAAAAAAAAGATTGTAGGATGTTTAAAAATCATAAATTATTGCAGACCCCATGGATTAAAGAAAATTAAGAATTTATGATAAACATATTAGTATGTAACATTAAAATATATATATAAATATTATACATATACAAATATATAGGATGTATTGGGAGATTATAAACAAATTGTACATAAATTTAATTAAAAAAATCTTGTTTTGTTGTTTTGTTGTCTCCCCCCCCCCAAAGAATACACAGGAAGCCTTCAAAACTGGGCGGATCAGCTACTTTAAATGGAATTTTAAGTGGCCGACTACAATTTGGAACATTTTTCCCTATCTCCAGCTTGTGATCGACTGATAACACTTAGTAATTTACAAGCAATGAAAAGAAAGCAAGGCTGTTGAGAAACGTCAGGTGGCTTTTTAGACTTTTCTCATTGTATGGTAAAAATATATCAGGGTTTTGACTGATCCTCGTTCCAGAAGCCCTTTGTCTTAGCAGTTTGCTCTCGTTCCTCCTCTGGAACAGAATGCCTGTGATCACGTTACGGAATCAAATGCGCTCAGGGTTATAGCAATTAATAGACTTTGTAGCATCGACCCTTGAAAACATGGGAAGCTACGGACTGCACGCGGGGAGGCGAAGCGGGTGACCTCGTTATGGTGTTTAAAATTTCCTCCAATAAATTGGCAGCTGTTTAAAGTGACAGTATATAATATATATGATATATATATATATATGTATATATATATAATAAAGCTCATCTCTTACCCTTGAGTAAACTTTGTCTGAAAATCCAATTTCCACTATAGATTTGAATATATTGATTTTTAAATTTGAAACGCAAATTTTGTTCCATTTTGTTCCTCCCAAATGGCCTTTAACCTCAGTTTTCATACTTTTTTTTCTCTCATAAAACCATGGTATGTTACACATATCCTGCTCATGCAAAAATCCATTAAGAAAATAATGTAGTGCACAATGGAGTATTTTAATTCACGCGTTAAAGGCATACTAGGTAAATATGCAGGGTTTTTTTGTACAATTTACTGTCCCTTTAAAAACGCCGATGAGGCTGAGGGTCAAGATGTCCTTGAAGCCCCAGCTTTCTTTAGCATAATGTTTAACCTCTAATGTATGGTCACAATCCTAGTTGTAGTAAAAAGATAAAGTGTCCTAATTCTAGTATATTGTTGGGATGTTTTATGACAATAGCTCAGAAGCCGCCAAAACTAAATATTTGATCTTCAGCGATCACTTCACTTTACTAATTATAATAAAAAAATTAAAGATTTGACTGTATTAGGCTTGTGAGTCGGACCCTCTTCACCTAATGTATCGGGTCGTCTCAGTCTGTGAGTTCTAGTTTAGTCAATTGTCAGCGCTATATAAATAATATGTTTTTAAGAAAATTTTTAAGAAAATGGCAGTTTTGGAATACAACATATTTTAATGTTCAAAAATGCATCTGTAAGTATTTCCGGAACACATTGGTTTTCTGTAAGAGGGGGGAAGACATTCTGTTGTTACTAACCAGGGAACTGCTGAGTGACAGGAAGTAGAGAGTGCCGAGCAAAATGGCTTCCCCTACAGTATATTATATACAGTTAGAAATACAGCAAGTTCTGTAAATATCTGCCAAAATTTAGAATAGACTCCTTCTTGATATCGGAAAAAAGCAGATTAAGTTAAAATCTCGATTAAACTTTTTAAAATTATTTTTATAATAATAATGATATGTATATTCTAATTATTGATAATAATTAATAAATAATTAAATAATAATAATAAATATCAATTGTGATTTCTTTCATATGATTACATGAAGATTAAAGCAGAAGTGGATTTAGTGGATTTCACTACGACTGGCCATCGGGTGTAATATAAAGAACTTTTCCTTTATTGAGAGGGTGGTAGATAAGGGGAATAACAGTAATATTTCAACAGGCTGCATGCCAACAACCCTTCAGTACTCCCCGTCAGCAATCACGCACCCGGCCTGGAGACGAGTGCCCAAAACCCACAGCGCCCGTCAATATTCAGGCTTTGGACTCCAAGACTCTATATAAGGTACTTTAATATCTAATAAAGAGCCGGTATAGATGCATAACAGATGGGATAAAAAGCTAAAATCAATGTACAAAACACCGGGACAGCCTTCCAGCAGAGGTGGTAGTGGTTAGTACATTGAGGGAATTTAAAGATAAGGGATTTCTATACAATTGTGAATTATGGATATCACTAGGCGTGGAGGAAAGCCAATGGCAATGGACTAATTCTCCCCACCATGTTCTGTCGCTACCAAAAAAAGTTACAATTTACCAAAATAGGTTTCAAATGAGAAGGAACCAAGATTACCTGCCGATCTATTTTTATTAAAACATTAAATGCCAACCTTTTGGATTATTATTGGCAAATGAGGTATGGCTGGACCTTTGAGGACTATTTTTGATGTGGTAGAGTTGAGATGTTCCTCTACCCGTTAACATTTAAATACATATTGCAATCTTTTAAGAACGAAATTGCATGAAATGCTATTTTCAAAGAAAATTTAGCATTTGAATGTATTATCGAGCCTCCCCGCTGCAATAATGAAATGTTTTCAAAGTGATCTGTTTAATTGGGATCTTTGCCTCCAGGCGAAATAAGATTATATGGTGAGATCTTTGCCTCCGGGCGAAATAAGTTTGCATTTTTCTTGTTTAGTCATCAGCCACATCCTGAAAATGGTAATTATTTACCTGATAAGGTTACCAGCCCAACAAAGGATTTTATTTTTAATGTGTAGGGATGTCAGGCAGGCTGACCCCGTGACCTCCTTCTCCCAAACACATAGGCTTATTTAGTATTTACATGGTGGGGGTGACCATGGGTCATTATATTGTATGTTTGTTGACATATGCTTAGGATCAGAATATCAAGTTATTGGCTTGGAAAGACCGCCGGAACTGTTGTTTTTTAAAAGAACGAAAATAAATTTGTAGGCGAAACATCGGAGGGGAACAATCTAGAAGTTTTAACCGGACAAAAAGAATATTGGCTTATGAATAGAGACATCGTGATGAACCTACCAAGAAGGGTGTCTCATGTTACGCTCTTGGCAAATAGAGATGAGTTAACCAGAAGCCAGGGTAAATCGTAGCCTTGAGTGCTATATTTTTGGGGTTCTCCAGAAAACCAATTCCTTACCCGTTTTAAACAGTTGACCTGTTTTGCCCATGTTTCATGGTCTATGTTTCTTTTAAGGCAGAATGTATTGAAGATGCCGGATTCCAGGCACTTGGCTGGGTCACTTAGCGTCCAAAAAAGCAGGAAGCCACGATATTGTTTAGGACTCAACATCTAGCAAACAGATGATGCTCTCCAGCTACGTTTTAGGTCTTCTGATGTTCCCATGAGTTTTCTGCTGAGTTCTTACCAAGGTTAGCCAAGGATTCAAGCCATAAGTAATACCAGTGTAGACCCAACATGGACTTTAGGTGTATTAGCTGTGTTCTCCTAAACTGTGGCCACCTAACCAACCTCATGATCGAGTAGACCATACACTGGAGCTCTAAGCCAAAGTTATGGTGAGTTGCGTTATAGCACAATATGCTTCTTGATATTATAAAATGCGAAGAGCGTTTAGCATTGTCACTTATTTCACTGAGTAATCAGCCATGTGCTGTCCGCGTCCACGTGACAATCACTCCCGACACACGGCGCTCGGAGGGGATACATATTGATAATGACAGATGCACTGAATACAAAAAGAGCAAATTTCTTGCGGTAGAAATGGAAAGACGTGTAAGGAAATACTCATTTAATTCTTAAATCTCCTGGGGGGGGAGCTGTCTTCCCGTAATGATTTACTGCCTGAAAGGTGACAAATTCTTTTCTATAGATGATTGTATGGGACACAGCGAGAGTGTGTGTGTGTCCTGCTGTACTGGGGAGGCATTAATGTGATCCGATCATTTAGCTAAAGGATGTAAAAAGGAGAAAAGACAAGTTGAAGCGTTGGGAACATCATTTAAAGGGACAGCCTAATGCCCTTCAAAGCCCCCCAACAAATAATGCATATTACAACACTGTAGGTACTTTAATAAGTATTTTTTTAGCCGGCCCCAAAGAATATATTCATTTTTAATTATAAACCCACTTAATTGGTGCAATGTACTCGTTTGGTGGTTGAAGATGCCAATCAGTGGCAAGACAGCGCTCTCATTGAAATCAATGGGATCACTTTCTGTGCATTGGGGTGGTCTTGCTAGACCCCTGGAACTCGGATGCAAGCCACTGGAGATGCATTTGGCTGAACGAATTTCCTGCAATGTAAAAGATTGAGGGGCAAATACATTGATTGGATTCAAATAAATCCCTATTTTTTTAAAAAAAAAAATCTTTAAAAAAACATTTATCAGCAATTAAAGTGTATATGATGGCTCGATATAACTAAAACAGGCAGTATAGTATATATATATATATATATATTATGTATAGTATATATTACTCTGTAAATACCATTACATTGGTTTATTTGGGTTTATTTAGTTTATAGAACTGTAAAATATACGATTCGGGAAACATGATATATCTGTCTGTCTGTCAATGTGTCCGTTTATTTATCTGCTTTTCTTAAAATCGGCCTTTAGACTAGCAGGTCACAATGTTATGTTAACAACCCTACAGTAAAATCAATATTTCATTGTCTACTACATTGTCCAAACACAGGATGGTGAAATATATATTAAGTAATTAAAGATACTCATCAAGGAGACCTCTATTTTTTTTTGTACTTAGTTAACTGTTTGAGAACCGGCTGGTTTTGTTCCGCTAGGCAAACCCAGACGCAACGAAGCAAGCGCCTTGATAGGTCGGACATCTGACTCGTGTGGCAAGTAAGAGGTTAATTTAAAAAAAAGCTGTTTGCATAGGGTTTAATTCTGTGTTTAAACAAGTTGCTTTTACAATATCAGAGAATTCAGTAAGAAATAATTAAAGGACAAGGGTGTGATAAGGCACAGATAAGAATACTTTCAAGCTCTGCTTTTACCAAACTACAGCAAACATTAAAAAAAATAGGTGCCTATATGTGCACTTTTATTATATTATTTTAAGGTTTTTGTTATTGAACATGTTAGATATTGTGATTGTAATCTATACATACATATATATATATGTATTCAGACAGCCTTTTTACTTACATAACCCATAAATACATTGTATGGATCGACTTGTAAAGTACCGGTATGTGAAGTATCTGATTCTATGTCATCAATGAAGCTCTAACTCCCATGGAGTAAAAGTCATATTCATGGCTGGCTCTAGGGTTCTTCACCGCCTGGATAAGCTGTTTCCAATGTTTCTCTCATTCATTCGCTTTGTTGCTAACATAGGAAAAACGTTGTGGTGGCTCCCCCTTCCCGATAAATGCCCTAGTCAGGAGTCTTGTCTGCCCATATAGTAGAGCCGTTCCTGGCACGCTTTCAAGCCAACTGCAAAGTATTTCCATGATGACATACAGTGAAGGAATAAGCATATGGATCCTGAACCTAGGACAATGAGTCCTTACATTAGAAAGAATGGGTAGAGTAGATTGTCGAATGGTTATGCGCCATCAAATTATGGGACATCCTAGTGAGAAGGACACGGAATGTTGGATTTGAACAGTATCAAGAACGCAGCTCTTGACTTAGATACCATAATGGTCATGAACCCTGACATTATGCATTAGGAAGTCCATCCCAATTATTTGGGATTTGAGTGTTGCCCTGAAATCTGAATGCCTACCCTTGAGACTTTTGTTTTTGGTCATACTCTTGTGAAGGACCACACTACTTTGACCATATCGAAATCTTGCTCTATACCCTCGCAAGGAGCTGCCCATGTTCCTTGGGAATCTATCCATTCGGCCTGAGACCTATTGTTGGGGCCCTGGAATCTGGTTTTCCATCCTAAACCCCACTCATAACCCCACAGACGCTCAGACGCTACACAAAAGAGATGTTGAGCGCAGTCATAATTCTGTGGCTGTATATCGAATTCTATAATATCTCAGGTGTTGCGATTTGAGGAGCAAAACAAATGTCAGGAACAGCGCATAATTACATTTAAACTTTAGTTTCATATCATGAAACCTCTTTAGTCTTTTTTTAATTTAAACAAACAAAAAGTACATCAAAAAGGATTGTTCCTTCTCTAGCATGAGTCAACTACGTTGCTCGTAGACCGCACACGAACATCTGAATTTAGACATTCCCTGTAAATGTTTCCAAATGTCTGTGTATAGTCATATCTTAAGGATGTTCTTTTTTTTTTTATGAGATATAATGTTACTTAGACTTGGTCAGTATAAATAACCGGTGACAGGCTATGGAAAGTTTTGTATAAGATTGGGCTTTGGGGAAACATTAGATTTTGATTTTGAAACAAAAATCTTTTTGTGTTTAAGACCTTAATGTAGAAGGGGGAAAAAAATGTCCGTATCCATTTTTTTTATCTAGAAATCGGAGTTCAACTCCCATATTGGTGGTGGTTATTAGCCCAATGCCTTCTGTTTGGCCACCAATTATCAAGACTGACTCCGTTTCTAAATCGGCTCTATTGGCCCCGTGTTTTTGTGTTGTGCTTCGACGTTACCGCTAAACAAAGGTCATTAGGTCTTGACGACTTGTTTATGCGGACATCTCTATTTGCTCTTATTAAGCACAGAAATAAGTTAATTAAGTTAATGTGACTAATAATACATACATAAGACAATAACAAAATGATATCAAAGCATGGTGGGAGATTTCCCTTTAACGATGAGCCGAGAGGCTTATGTGATAATGAAACAAAGCCCACATTAAGCATGGATGCATGAAGATCAATGTGTGTGTATGGTTTATTATGGCTTCATGCTTGAAATTAGTTATGCCAATAATACGAAAGCAGGTTCCTGGAATGGCTATTATAATTGATTATTATTTCTTCTGTGCAGTTCCTAAAGTACATGATCTTTAATAAAGCGAAATAATTCTTTAAGGTTAATAGATAAGATTATCATTAGAATTTGTATTATTTTTAGAATTGTCCAAAAATATTAGATTATGACCCACCGATGGTCACATAATCAAAAAGTGTTCGGCTTTGCAGAGATCATGCATGTTTTGTTATGTTAAAGAAAACTTTAAAAGGAAACACTATCCATCATTAATCCTGATTGTTGAGAATTGTTGGTAATTAGCCATGGTTAGCTTGTGGGTGGTAAACCCCCCCCCCATGCAGTGAACTTAAAATATACAGGAGGGGTACAATATGTATGGGTATATTGGGAAAGGTGGTTCCTGTCCTATAGAGCTGACAATCTAAGAAATTAAACAGGTTTTCATTATAGAAACAGAAATATCAGATCTTCTCAATGGTATTGTTGAGGGATATGTTTAGGAAGGTTACATAGGCGGTAAGGGTTACCTGGAGAGGTAGGAATCTGACCACAGAAGTAATGCTCACCCATACACAAGGAAGGCTGGCATCTTCTGGCCCAGGGGCAGGTAAAGCTGAGTGGCGTCTTGACCCCTTCCGCTCATACACACTAGCACACACACTCACACTAACACATACTAAAATATACTTCCTCACTCTATCACACCTCATAAACTGGACCAGCCCTGACTTGGACCAGCCCTGTTTGAAGAATCTGGAACAGCCTGGTGGAGCAATTTTCCTCCCGTCCCCCTGGCCAGCCCAGCACTACCCACCCAATAACACACTGGCAGAGTGGTCAAAGAGACAAGATCACTGTGCAATAACCAATTGCACAGAGGCTAATCTGAGATGAGGTACCGAGGAACATCCAGAAGCGAGGCCAAGCACAGTCCAGAGGTCAGGGCAGACAGCACAGGTTCAGAAACAGTGAGGGAGCCTGAGGTCAGGAAGCCAAATGAATCAACCGAAACAAGGGTGAGGAGAAATCCTCCGAACTCTTCCGGACTTGACATATGCTTCATTGAATTAAACTGGTTGGGGTTTTTTTTCACAACTTGCTGTCACATATATATTTTTTCAACATGGTGGACAATACTCTTCGTAGATGTCCATAAAGATGGTGGCTGTGTGGACAACCTTGACGCAACACATACTCTCACTGAAGGTTTTGAATCTGATGTCAAGTTATATTTCTAGTTTCAGTTAAAAAAAAACTATATTCTAGGTTTTAGGTAATTCCAAAACAAATAAATAAATATATTATTTGCAAAAAATACATGTAAATAAAATGCAATAATTGTTTTATTAAAGTAAAAAAGTTTAATTAAATTATTGGGTTTAAAGAATTAAACACAGACGCAACGACATGTTAGCATGTCATATTGAGTATTTCACTACACGTTTCCTAAATTTTAATTATTTTCTTTTCTTTCCTTATTAATGTCATCAATAGCTGATGAAATTCCTCAAAATCTTAAATCCTAAGGAGACAATAAAGTTAGTCATTTACCAACAAGAGAATATCTTAATAGAATTCAGTCATTGAAAAGGCCCAGCTTATCCGATGAATCACTGGATCAAAGTGATTT
Source organism: Spea multiplicata (assembly GCA_009364415.1). Classification (NCBI taxonomy): domain Eukaryota; kingdom Metazoa; phylum Chordata; class Amphibia; order Anura; family Pelobatidae; genus Spea; species Spea multiplicata. Next base: position 6,437,950 of record VKOC01000010.1, read on the forward strand.
TGCCACTTATGGAAGTGACTAATTTTTCGCCATAATTAACAGCCATAAATCCATCCTATAAACACATGTTCCGGGATACACGCATGATCATATGCAAACATTTTTCAGCAATGCAGGAATGAGTCATTCCTCGGTCCTATGGTGGCTGAATCATCACGACCATGAAGGAACGTCTAGGCTTTCCGACTTCCATTTGTAGAGGTGAAAAAGGCCAAAACTCGGTTGAGGAAGCTTCTCATGGAAGTTTGAAAAAAGTTAATAAAAATGTTGCCACCCAGGTAATTTCTGTGAAACGCAGGTTCTACAAGCTCCTCATACCAATTTTTTGGACAGTCCTACTTTTGAACTCCTACTTTCTGAGGGTATAACATATAAACGGTTTTTATCTGTAAAAAAATGGCTTAAAATGTTCAAATACACTGAATTGTAAAATGACGTACTAAACCTGTTTAGAAACAATCATTGAATCCAGGGACATAGCTACCTCGGGCTCTGACCCAGGGGAGCACCACCAGCCACCACCTTCAGAGCTGCCGTCCTCATCACGTCATACCTCGGCTCTTCGTGTCTTATTGGCGCAAAAATGTGCCCGTTAAAAGAGCCATATCTGGTCTCCTGAAGATAGCATTCTGTCAAACAGTTTTGCAGCAGGGGGGCTGCAGTTACCCCTGGACCTGTCGCCCTAGGACAGAATCATACCTGGGAACTCTCCGGGATTCGCCGCTTCTCCGGTCCTCCAGGTCGACACCTGAATCCTCAGGGTAGGGGGGTCCTGACACAACCCCACTCCCACCCATTTCCCCCCTTAAACGGGAACGTATCCCGCAACGTCCGCGGGACCACCCACCGACGTCAGAAGGTAATCCTGGCCGCGTCCCGCATGGATAAGGCTCCGGGTAGCCAGAGCCCAAAATTTCCCAAGCATGGACAGAATCCATCGCTGGCTGTATCTTCTAACACTTTACTGCGTGCGTAATTATTTGTCAATAAAAGTTTAATATCTTTCCATTTGCTTCAGAAAAAAAATCACACAATTAATAAAAAATATTTCTCTACGTTTATAGTGTCGCCGAGGTCTGACCAAAATATATACTTTTCTTCCACCGCAACATAACCAAATCTCTCATATTTTGTGAGTATAGTTTTGATAAATATCTTTTTTTTTTTTTACTTGGTTTGACCTAATTAACGTAAGAAAGAGACCCTGATCACGTTTCCATAGTTGCTTTTTTTTCACACCTTCGCAAAAACAAAAAAAAAAGGGCCGCAAACAGGAAAGAGAATAATTAAGAAAGAAAAAAAAAAATTGTTCCGAACCATTGTGTAACAATGTAAGGTATTTCAATCCATCGTTGGTCTGTATCAAGCATTGACATGCAAATGGCCCAAAATGCTGTTTTTTTCCCTCTTTTTTTTACATGTAAATGACAAGACACTGGAGCTAAAACTAGAAATTCATGCTTTCTCAAGCTGCTGTCGAAATTCAGCCAAAAACAGAATCTAGATTGACTGATAAAGACAAAATACTCAAATGTACTTCAGCTGAATACACATATTTGCCGCAAAACCTCTCTGTAGAATATTACGGGGGGGGAAAAAAAACGGTATTAACATATTTCCCTTACGCGCCCCCCTTTTGTCGATGGATTATATCTACATATGACTAGAATGCGAGCTTTTTTCCCATAAATTAGAATTTCTAATCAGCCTACAATATAGTCTCTTGCAGTAAGATTATACTCGGCTTCCAACAATACAAGCCATTATCCGGTTATAGCCTTCGCTATATGACGCTGAGGCTAATTTGCATCCCTCAGTTCTCTGTTGGGTAAGCAACGTTGTCGGGAGTGTAAGAAATCATCCAGTTGGAAAAAAAAAAACCACTGTTTATACAAAAAAAAGGTTCTTCTTTGTTATATGTACAGAATATATCTAAATACCATTAGAGTGTAAGCTTTGGAGCCGAGCCCTTCTTTACCCAACGTATCGAGTCGACTTTGTCTATCAGTCCAAGTTTTGTCAGACCCTTTGAATGAAGAGACAGTAAGAAGCGCTGCGGACATTGTTGGCTCTATATAAATAAAAGATAAAATAATAATAATAATAATAATAATAATGCAGAATATATATATCTTTCCTGCATATATCTATATATATCTAGTAAAACAAAATCGGAACACTTACAGGTTGTATTAAAAAATTAAATCAATGGGTATTTATTTCCTTTCTTCTATCTAGATGTGATAATGGTTTCAGTTTTTGTGTAGCTTCGTGGAGGCATCACGATTACCTTCCTGAACTACAGAGAGATGGTTATGGGGCATATTCTGAGGCTCTCTGGGGTGAATGGGCATAATGATCGGCCAGATCGTGTTGACTTAGTAGGTAAGCCCACGTTGGCTTCTTGGATATTGCTCAGAAGCTGAGTGTGAGTGGGTGTTTCTCTATTCAAGTTGGTAGATCCTTCTAAATTTGAGTTTTCCGGCCACCTCTTAGTAGCCCTTAACTCTACGAGTGATTCAGAATGAGTTAAGTAAATCCCCAAATTGATAATCTGACTTGCTCTTACTTAACAATTACCTTGGGTCTATCTGGCCAATTTTCAAATTAGTTAATAAATTTGTGTTGGAAAGGACTTACTAAACTCTGCCATAAAGCAATCTCCCCAGTGTGGATCATTAGCAGAAGGTGGCACCCAAATGTCACATGATCATGTACAACGGGGAAACTGAAGGGCAGATATGGTATGTTTGATGGCACAAAACATAACTTGCCTTCACTTACACTACATTATTGTACTCCATAGTGTTACGGCTTCCGGGCGCTCGGGTGGCTCCTAAAAACATGCACTTTCCGGGCCACTCTTCGCACTTGGCAAGACTCTACTCCCACCATTAGGATTGCACGGAGTTAATAAATAGATGATGCCGTTATAAAAAGGTGCATTATTATTATTATTATTATTTTTAAACATATTTTCTATCGCTGTATATGTAGAATGATCATTATCCGGGACATTTTACCTACTTACAACCATTCATGGTGGTTGAGCTTGGAGTTGGGTGGACACGGCCGATGGATACACCGCACATCCATGTCTCTGAATCCCTGCTACATGCATAACCCCGTTCTTGTTCACTTTAAAGTTTCCATCACAGTGGGGAACATTTTAGCTTTCAAACGAGGAAGGCAAGTGTTACATGAAACGTATTTCGGTATGAAATTGGCTAAGTCAACAAATTCTTTTTAAGAAATGGTTTTGCTTTATTTAGAATGTTGGGTAGGGCTGTTCCTTTGTGTAATATATATATATATAATTATATATATATATACCCGGTGATGTTTATCTACTTACCGCAAGAATGTTCCGTCTAGCTCACTGCTTATGATATATATCTGCCATCGAAAGACGATATCGCCGACCAAAAATATATTCAAGGCTTAAGGGGACTTCAACGTCATCGTTGATCCTGAGAGCCATGGAGGTGAACGCTCACCTGAGCCTCGACAAAGGTAAAGGAGATGGACTTGGTGTTAATAATAAGAGAACGGTTGGTAACACAGTTAACGACCTTGTTAAAAAACTGAAGCTTTAAACATTTTGGGGGGGCTCGATGAGAATAGGTTTAGGCGAAAGATTACATTTCACAATAACAGATTAGGAACTAAAAAAAAAAAAAAAAGTTTTTTTTTGAGTTTATTAATTTTAAGATATTTTTTTATTTAGAATATAAATTCAATGTATTATATTGTAAAGGGTGTATTTTGGGCTTAAAAACTATTGTTTGATAAAAAGGACTATAAATTATATTTATACACGGCAACCATTAGCAACCAAGTTATTTCACTTAATGATCGTCGTGGGACAATCACTTTAATTTTAACCAGCAAAATGGAAATGTGAAGAACGCTAAGTGATGGAACCTAATGAGGTGTCCATTGGTGACAAGTAGGTGTCTTCTTCATCGGGTTTTGACAAACTGTGGGAGACAATGATTTAAATAATAATAAAAATAATAATAACAATTAAATAATAATAATAATAATAATAAATAAATAAATAATATAATAATAACAACAATAAAATAATAATAATAAACGATAAATAATAATAATAACAATAATAAATAATAATAATTATAAATAAATATAGCGTTTGTTGCTGTAACCCCCTTTAGGATTAACCATAGGATATTAATATCAGATTTGCTCCATATACCTAGAACAAAGTGGAATATAAGTCATATAAACATTGTACATTATTGATAAGACTGGATGAAATTCTTAGTATTTAGATTTTCAGTAGAGAATACTTATAATTATATATATATATTATATATATTATATTAATATATATAATATATATATGTATATATTGATACTGTATTTATACTAAACGTAAAATACATTTGACAATCACTTACTTGCAAATGTATTTTGATGGCTATAATTAAAAGAAAAATACTTTTATGGTTTTAAAACAAAACTTTAGATTTTTCAATCTAGAAGTTTCAGAATTTGGGGTTTCCAGGGAATCTTTATTTGTTTCCGCACTTGGGGCGACTTTCTAGTCAGTTCATCTGTATATAAAAGGTCAGCATAGTAAAAAATCAAAAAGAACCTCAACGATAAATTAAAATACACCTAAATTAAAATTGTGTTGCTAAAGTGCTGGCCAAAATGACTACCACATTTGTAGATCGTCTGTTGTGTTAAATTCCCCGTAAGAAATGTTCTTTTTCTGGATATATAGGACAAATGTTGCACAGAACGCGTTGGTGTCGAAGAGGACTTTAAGAGACCAAGTTTAGCTAAGCCTGGCTCGGCTTGGCGTGCTGGAAGAAGTTCCAGAAATGTCACATATTTCTTGCCGTGACTCGGTCTCACGCGCAGAATTGTGCCAGAGATACTCGATTAGTTCTGGCTTGTCCCGCTTCTTTGCAAATCATCCAATTTCCAAACTGACCTTGACGTTGAAATGATTTAATTAGGATGAGCTGTCTGCGCCACGTTCCCCCAAAGTCCATAACGTCTAACCTCTGGCTACGTGACATGGGGCGGCATCAATCTGGGCCGAAATCTAGCAATTTTGGGTTACGGCTCCAAACTACCAAAATAATCCCTTAATATTTTTTTCTTCTATTTTTGATTTCATTTTTGTTCATATTTAGCTCTATTTACCAAAATAATCCCTTAATTTTTATTCTACTACTTTTGATTATTTATTTATTTATTTTTACTTTTGATTATTTGTGTCCATATTTAGCTCTATAACCCAAAAATAATGATATTATTTAATTTATTTAAATGTATTTTTTATCACATCTATTATTTAATAATTAAAATATATTAAAACTCCACATCCCCCCCCCCCATCATCTATAGAATGTGTGCCATTTACATTTTTTTTCCAGCTTGCTTATGAAAATTAGACATTGCTGGAAGAAAAAACATTAAAGACAGACGGACGCGCTCCCTTAGCGCTATATTCTGTTATTGACTAATACTCGCAGCTGGTATTTTTATTAACGTTGCAGACTGGTGAGCCCGTGGTTTAATAGGACATAAAAGCATCACACCGTAATAAAAAAAAAGGAGATATTTCAAGTTATTCTGTTGAACATTCCCGGAATCAGAGACTATTACCAGATTCTAATTAAGAGTGTTGTTGTTGTTCAAAGTCCCGTGTGCTACTTGGGTTGGGGGGTCCGTATGCCCCCCAACCCATTGGGGATACAGGACTTTCCATCATGGCTGACGAATGGCTTATATGTAGAGAGAGGGTATGGGATAGAAAGATTTAAATACTTATGTAATAATACTTTTGTAGATTACGCACTTTTCCCATTCTCCGAAGATGTAAGTAGACCCCCCAACTGTCACATGGGTACCTACCTAGAGAGAGAGAGACATCAGTGTCCCCCCCAAACTTTTACCCCAACCATAATATTTTATATTTATTAGGGGGGGTATTGTTGGCTGGGAATAGGGACCTTTTCTCTAGGCATAAAAAATAATAATACCTAAAAAAATATATCTTTTTTTCTAGGATTTTTGGGTGAGGAAGGGGAAATAAATGGGGGGCTATAGTCTGAAAAACAATGGCTGCTATCCTTAAAAAGCCACCTTTGAGACAAACTGAACATTTGGGTCCAGATCCCAGAAAACATTATTATTATTATTATTATTATTGATTTATGTAGCACCATGACATTCCAGAGCGATTATACCATAAAGTGACTTTTACTTATATATCCGGTTAAATATTATTAGCAGATGGAGCACGAGAAGTTCTCATAAACTTAAGTATTCTTCAAAATGTACATTTTTTTCGGCTCTTCGCCTTTTTCCCTGTTTTCAAAACGGAATACGTTTTTTTTCAAAGTATGAGTAAAAGAAAAACAACTTTCTATTATTTCATTTCAATAATGTATGTAAAACATATCATAATGTCATTGTTTTGCAAATGAGCTAGAAATTTTTCATCTTTTTTGAGAGATTGTACACATATGGGGTAGAAGGTCCATTTGTTTGTTTGTTTGTTTGTTTTTTTTTAATGTCTTTAAACTAAATTCAACCAGCTTTTTCAAAAATGACACCAAAAAAATTGACATCCAAATTCGAATATTTTTTAACCAGAAAAATACATTTTAGATTACATTATTTTTTGATAATCATCAACAGAATTTATATATATAATATATATATATATAATTAATTATGATATCAAATACTCTCTCTTTATTAACCCTTCATGGTCAACAGACCCCAGCGTATTTCTCATGAGAAGGACTGAGCTGGTCTGTGGCAGATAACACTTTTTTTTCATTCAGACAACATTGTGTTAATATATTTTGTTTTGTGATATAATGAAATAAACTGGAATGTGTTGTACCAATATTCACTAAGACAATAGTTCATATACTATTATATGTACAATTATTTTTCACGGTTAAGACAATCAGTAATAAAAACAGCGGGACTGGCAACAAGCAAGAAGGCTATACAGGGTGATACAGGGTTTGACCTTGAGTGTTTTTGGCCCAATCTCAGGGCGAAGGGGCAGATTTTCAGGGTCAGACAGTCTGCTGTTGACTCATTCATACTCTTCATAGATCTGTTAATCTCTAATTGCTAATTACTAATGTTGCCGGTGTGTTATGGTTATGGTTGACATCCCTGCTTGAATACAGGTGACTCACCTAAATGTTTCTCTAAATAATGACTAATCAAAGTTCCCATGAGGACCAGAATTAGAGCCATACATTAGCGCAATATTAACATATTTGATGAGTCACTATGTAGAAACTGTATGATATGCTAATAAGGGGTTAATATTTATAGACACTCGGGGTGATCTCAGGCACGGTAATGAGCATGCGCTTGGCTATAGGTATGAATCGCCTCCCTAATCATACATTTAATGCCAGTTTTTGGAGAAAATGTTCAGACCATGAACGGGAGGGCTACACCTAAAATTTCCTGTTTAGTCCTGTTTACTCCGCCGTTGCTGATGATGTCATAGCACTGAAAACTTCAGAAAAACAACAAAAAAAAGTCTTGACCTCTCATACTAATTAATCTGTGAAAGCAGACAACAATCTGCAATATCAGTGGAGAAATTATATATATATATATAATTATATATAATTATATATAATATATCATTACCCCAATAATCTATTTCTATTATGAAACATAATAATGAATTTATTTTGTGTCTCTTTACAGGGTGAAACCTCGCCCGTATCATACCTTTTTTTTTTTTGTGTGTGAATGTAAATTATCCGCCAAGAATCTATGTTAATGCCTAACAGGTTTCATTCCACAGAATTAACATAATCTAATTAATACCTCCTTTCTGCTTGCTGACTTTTAACAAGAAATAAACGGCTTTGATCATTTTTTCCTTGATTTTTTTATAAAAAAAACCCCAAACTTTTTCATTAATAATTTCATGCAGCATCTGTGTACAAAATAAAAAATTAATAAAAAAAAAAACCATCGCTGGACCCATGAACTTTCATAACATTTACAATTATTTGGAATTGCGCAACAATTCAGCTGGGAATGATAACTTAATTTGTGTGTGGGTATATATATATTTTATTTTTTTTGTGTAATATATATATATATAAATATATAAATATATATATATAATCAAAATATATATAACATTATTATATTGCAGTCTTGTATATATATATATATATAATATATATTAAGTATAATTATATATATTTTATAGTTATTATATATATATAATATACTAATATATATATATATATATATAATAATATATATATATAATAATATATTTAATATAGTATATATAATATATATATAGTATTATATAAAATAATATATAATAGTTATATATTACAGTATATAATAAATCATATTATATATTATAGTATTATAATATATATATAATATTATTTAATTATAAATAATATATATAATATTATATATATATATATATATATTATATATATATATTATATTATATAATAAATACTTTAATAAAATTAAAGTACCACTTGTGAATTTAACAGTTACTGATCAGTTTAAAAAACCTTTTGACTATTTAACCCTGACTATTGTATTTCACTTGCAAACAGTTTTTTCCCCCCCTTTTTCTATTCATTTGCAAACTATCCCATCCCCATTGTGTTTACTTGGAAATAATAATAAAAAAAAAAAGCATTTCTGTTAGTGGGAGGAGGGGGTTGTGCCTGAAAGTTGATGTTTTTGTTCTGGGAGCATGGGCTACTAGCAGAGAGGACTACATTTCCCATGATGCTCTGGTCCTTCACCCCACCTCTCTCTCTCTCTCTCCCCCTCCTATCCAGCCCAGTATTATCCTACTGATCAATAGACCTTATTTGAATAATCTGTGAGTTTTTGGACTCAAGCCAATCAGCTGTCAGGGACCCATGATAAATCGCAATGCATTATTGATAATCATAATTACTCGGACATGCGCATTTCTCGGTGAAGGGGGGGTAATTACCCGACTCTAGGAATTTGTTGAGTAGAAGGACATAATTGCTATTATTTGGCTTCTGATGCTTGGACCATGTCGAGGCGCAAGCAGGCTAAACCCCAACACCTCAATTCGGAGGAGCAGACATGCGGTAAGTGCGTGGGATGTGGGGGTCCAACTTCTACTGTCCCTCACAAACCCCTGAATGATAGTTTTGGGGTGAATTTAAGCTTTTTTTGATTAATTTTTTTATGTATTTTTTGGAAAGTATGAGGTTTTTTTTCTTGGACTTTCTCTTGTTGACCACCTTTTTATTTTCTGTGTCCTGCAAATTTTAACTTCGATGAAGTGGATTTTGGTGAATTTTTGGGCAAACTGGAAGATCGTGATCCAGCGCTGGAGACCTCACGGGGGGGGACCGTAATTAGAACGTTCGGCTTTAGAATGTTTTTGAAACATTCGAATAGATTATTTACAAATATTTTAGCTTTTTGTTGCTATTTCCAGATCGCTTTATAAATAGTCCCTGTTTTCTTCGCTATGGCTGAATCTCTCATCTCAAACCAAAAGCCACCTGTTTTTTAACTCCTAGGCGGTCGCTTGGGGTATTTTTAGGGTGTATTTTTTTTTTTGGAGGGGGTGTAAGCGTGTGATGGGGTACACTGGTATCCGATGTGTGCTGTTTTAACCCTCTCCTTGCTACCCACACCTTTTTTTTTCTTTTTCTCCCCAAATAACTCATCCTATTTAGATCGATCTGTAAGTAAATCGAGTGGGGAATTTTAAGGTCTAAGAATCCATTTTTCTAGATAACAAGTAAAACCCCTCTGCCTGCTAACTTTTATTCTGGCTTCTTGTAGAATTTGTTCAACAGTTGTTGGTATATTTAGCTTATTTCTATATCTTTATTTCCTTTTGCTGTATCCCCCCTCATATTCATATTGAATCATAGATCGAACACTGGAATAAAGTGTTTGGAGGGTTTACAGTGAATGAGATCTGCTGTTTATCTTGTTGCAAATCAGGGCTAACAGCCCCCCCCCCCTTAGGTCAGTTAGTATTAACTCCAGAAATAGGCTGACCAGAAGGCTATAAATGCCATGTTTAATGCATGACTGTTTCTCTTTGTGTGTATATGGTTGGGATGGGGGTTGGGGGGGGTGCATGTAAACCTCTGTGCACTGTAGGGGTCCCACCCCTTATGAACTGCAAAATAGAGGTAGTAAGTAGTAGTTTTCCTACACTGCCCCCTCATACCCAGTTCACATTTTTTGGTCTAATTTTATTTTGTGTGTATAATAAAAGCCTTTTATCGTTTGATGTAGTTGGGTTACCTTTCTGGTGTATTGTATCACTGTATCAATTGGAAGTTTCTCTATAACTGGAACTATTGGTGCACGGGCGCCACCTGCTGGCGCATTATGGTCACTGCACAGTCAGGAAGGTATAAAGGTGGCCTTTGACTCCTAGGTGACATTTGAGCTTTAATTTGTATTTTAAAATCCCCCTATTGTATAAAACCTATAAATCATGAAGGTAATGAAAACTGCATACATTTTTGCACTCTTTTACCTTTTTTCCCCCCTTTGCTTAAACTTGATAACCAATTAACACTTCAAGGAGTCAGTAGGTAGTATTGTGGATACAAATACTACATATTGCAAATTAGCATTTTAACAAAAGGGCCGGAATTACAGCTTTTTGTCATACCCCCCTCCCGTTCTAAAAATATCTTAAAGCTTTCCACTGAGCATAGTTAACTTTTTTTTTTTTTGTTCCAGTATACCCCAAATTGTATTTTTCACTCATTGAACATCAACCCCCCCCTCCACAAAAGTCCTTTCCTATGGTTTTAACAAATCTAATTCATCACAGCAGGAGGTTGGAGGATGTCAATGAGCTACTCAAATGCCAGATGGTCAGACAGAGATCTGGAACTTGTGTTAAGGTTTTTGAGCTAAAAAGGCTATGTTTGGTGGAACTGTCCAGATTGTAGCCAGGTTCCACACAAGCTGTTAAGCTCATGTTAAGTTTAATGTATTGTTTAGGTATCTTCTAGGGATGTCCTATCCCCCCCAAGTACTCCTGACTTGTGTCAATTTGATAGTTTCTAAGTTGTCTCTTATCTACAACGTAACTTCTACTAGATCTCCTGTGATGTTTGTTTTACCTCTCACTACCAGCGAGGTGGTTTATTTTAGTCTTCTCAACAAGAGGGTTGCCCACCCTTCCGCTCATCTCTGCACCAGGAACTGTGAACAATTACTTGTTGCCCTGTTGCTAGCCTTCAGGCTAAAGCCCAATTGACTTTTTTCTTCTTTGACTCTGCCTCCAATGTGAGGCTGATGTAACCTTTGCCGCCTCCTCGCTTGCCACGGGTGGTAATCTGATGTCAAGCTTACAATTAGGGCTTCCACAATTGACCTTGGCAGCAGGGTATATGTCCTAAACACAGCATCCCTGCCAAGTGTAGGAGCGCAGTTTCTTTCTGCTGTCACTGCTCGCTGGAGGTAAAGTAACTCTCCATGTAAGAGATATTGATGGGATGCATCACTTTTAAAGGTGTCTTGGGGGGGGGGGTGTTATCATTTCCCCCCCCATAAATTTATAACTGAGTGTAGATGACAAAGAAGTTATTAGAGCGGTGATTGTGTCGGGGTATAAATGTCTTTTTTTGGGATCTGCATGGTACTCTAGCTATCTCTCAATCACACATACATTGTATTTATTTTGTATCCCCCCCCCCCACCTCTAACAATCCATTTGTTGATTATAATCTAACCCCCTGCTGGATTCACTGCATTCTCCTAACTTATTGGATAATTAGATGCTGGGAGATAACAACATTCCAGAAATTTAGGGGAGGAGAAATGTTGATATCTGGAACTTTCTGGATCTCTGCTTTTGACAATGAAAGGGTTTTTTTGTCTTTTGTTTTACCTACATTTGCTTGTTATAGATTGACTGCTGTTTACAATCGATCAACATTTTAAGTGCTAAATTATAGATCACACACACAGACATGCAGTGTGAAGATACAAGATCGCTTTTAGTAAATTAGATTTTGGTTATTTTTTTTTCTTCATCCCCATTTGTTCCAGAGAACTAAACTTATCAAGGATCATTTGGTCTCTTGTGAAATTAACTTTCAGAGAAATTTACTTTACGGATCCAACTTTATTTTAGTACTCGACAGTTTCTTTCCAAAAATTAGTTGTGATAAATCCATCTCAATCTGATCACTCACAATAAAAATATATAATGTGGTTGTGTAATGGTTTTGAGCTGTGATTGTATGTCAATCCACTATAATTCTATAAATAAAAAATAAAATAATTAAAAAAAAAAAAAAAAAAAAAAAAAAAAAAACTTTTATTTTTTTACTGGTACAGAAAACAGGAGTGATGCCTATTAGGTCAGAGGTCTGCAGGAGGCGCTCAATAGCTGTTCTGAAAATGTTAACTGTCTGTAAACATTGTATCGCTTGGAAAGTTTACGCATTCGTGTGAATCCCCCCCTCCCCAAAACAAAAGCATTCTTTTCCAAAAAAAGTTTATGGTGTGACTTTAAGAATATGTAAAGTGTGAACAACTGGGCTAATTTTTTTTTCAACTTCTTTCTCTTTACATCCAGCTGACCAGCAAGACTGCCCAAGTGACAATGGGGACTGTGAAAGAAAAGTAAAGATGTGCAGGATGGAAGAGACTCATGTCTGCGAGAAGTGTTGTGCGGAGTTTTTTGAGTATTCAGAATTCCTCGAGCATAAGCAGAACTGCACCAAGAATACCCAGGTTCTTATCATGAATGATGGGGAGTCGGGCGTTCCTGGCGACTCCTGTGCGTCGGCTTCTTCTGAAGATGCCTCCGAGCCGACCGGCAACGTCGCGAGTGACTTCGCGACAAAGAACTCTCCTGATCCGGTGGAGAAGCTGGACGTCAAGGCGGATACCGCAAAACATAAAATGGTCCCTCAGCCGGCTCCCAAGACCAATGGTCACGGCTACCTTTCAAAAACCAGTGTATCGAACACGAACGTGACTTTACAGACTATCAACAGCACTAAAGTGGCTGTTAACCAGCATGTATCGGATGGGGTTACAACAACGACATCCAACCCCAACGCCATTCCCATGATCCTTGAACAATTAGTATGCCTACAACAGCAGCAACTTCAACAGATACAACTCACTGAGCAAATCCGCATTCAGATAGCAATGATGGCTCCCAACTCCTTGCACCCGTCTATTGCCGCAGCCACAGACCCTTTAAAAGCGTTGGGTGCTCATCTGTCTCAGCAGCTGTCTGCCGCTGTTGCTTTAATCGGACAAAAAGCAGGAACGCAAAATCTTACTATGGAGTCTTTAAAGCAGGGCAAGCTACCTCATGCTAACATGCCTGTACCGTCTAGCACTATTCCTCTAACGCTCTCCAACTCTCTCTTGAAACCTGAGGCTAACAGAGGCGTTTCGAGATTCCCGAACCCCGTGCTACCTCATTCCCCTGGCACTGTTATCTTCCAGAATCCTCTTTCGGCCGCAGATTCGGCAAAAAAACTCAAAGGGAAGTTTCCGAATATGCCCACTCCTGAAAGCAAGCCAAGTAGCGAAGACCAGTTCTTCAAACACAAATGCAAGTTCTGTGGCAAAGTGTTTGGCAATGATAGTGCTTTGCAAATTCACCTGCGTTCCCACACCGGAGAGAGGCCTTATAAATGTAACATTTGTGGAAACCGGTTTACGACCAAAGGCAACCTGAAAGTCCACTTCCAGCGCCACAAAGATAAGTATCCACACATAAGAATGAACCCATACCCCGTTCCAGAACATCTAGATAACGTTCCTACTACAAGTGGGATTCCATATGGAATGTCTGTTCCGTTGGACGAGTCAAACGTACTTGCGGATATAAAACCAGTCTTGACAGGCCTTCCCAGCTTGGGAGTGAACAACGGAGTTGCGGATGCTTCGTTAGGGGCTTTTCCCCTCAACATGCAATCCAGACCATCTCCTGGAAGCGAAGGGGAATCTGTCTCCTCTGGAGTTGTTGGGCATGAATCTGGAACTGACCAGAGTTTAAACTCTCCATCTGTAAGTGGATCGAGTGAGCAGGGTTCAGAAACCAACAAGCTTCAGCAACTGGTGGAGAAGATTGATAAATCAACATCTGATCCTAACGAGTGCTTAATATGCCACAGGGTGTTAAGCTGTCCTAGTTCCCTAAAAATGCATTACCGTACCCATACAGGCGAAAGGCCTTTCAAGTGCAAGATTTGTGGACGTGCCTTCTCGACAAAGAGTAACCTCAAAACGCACTATGGTGTTCACCGAGCAAATACTCCTCTGAAGATGCAACACTCTTGTCCTATTTGCCAGAAGAAGTTCACCAATGCTGTTGTGTTGCAGCAACATATAAGGATGCACATGGGTGGCCAGATCCCCAACACCCCCATGCCGGAAGGAGCAGGTGATGACCTTGATTCTACCATTGATGAAAAGAATGGTGAATTGAGCAACAGCTTTACTGATGAAAATATTGATGATCTTGACATGGAAGAAGACTTGGAATCTGCAGATGCTCCCTTGGGATCTAAGCCGCCATCGCCCCAAGGTGAAACTCCTGCAGATTCTCCAACCATTGCGTCTCAGGAGAGTGCAAACATGCCTCCAAGTCTGAATTTGCAGAGACAAAATAGTGTAAGGTCTAGTGAAAATATGTCCATGGAATGTGACGACTTAACAAATGACTCCTCATCAGTTGGCGATCAAGACCTTGTTAATGGAAAGAGCCCTTCACAGCCTGACTCTAGGGCCTTGTCACCAACCAATAGCCAAGATGGCAGCCTTCCGTCCAAGTCTCCTCTTTCTTCTAATGGTAATGATGATGTCGGTATGCCTATTAAAGGAGAACATCAAGAGAATGGCTTCTCTGATCCTGATGGAGATGGAGCTTTAGATTTGACCAATAGTGGCCTGGGTCGGAAGATCAAAGAAGAGCCAGGCATCCTGCAGAATGGAGAATTTTGGTAATTATGCTTTTCTTTGACTTTTTTTTCTTTTTTTTTTTTACACTAAAATATTTAAATTTTTATTTATGAACAGATTGGTTCATACACTAAACTAATTTTTCAACTCTAGTGTAAGAAGGTTTAACTTTAAGATTGATAGCATTTACCTTACAAGCGTTGGGTCCCTACATCCTAAAGCTCTGTTCTTGTTAATGTCTTTACAGGTAGAAGTGCAACCCTGTATGCTGGGGCACCACCGGCACTTATAAAGATGGAAAAGCCTACCGAACGTGTCATGGGAACAGCACAGTTTGTTGGGCCACCGATCTTGACTCCTGGAATGACGCCACTCATTGTTCCTCAAAGACGTTCAGCAAAGCAGCATATCTGTACGACTTGCGGCAAGAACTTCTCCTCGGCTTCTGCTCTACAAATCCATGAAAGGACACACACCGGTGAGAAGCCATTTGCGTGTACAATCTGTGGAAGGGCTTTCACAACCAAAGGAAATCTTAAGGTTAGTAATGTTTGGCCTTCAGTTAAGTGGCTGTTCATACATCTCATGAGTCTAAACACCAAGTATTAAATCCTCATGATTATATAAACTGTAGCCTCAGGGAAGCAGACACGGCTTTAGTTTCAGGTTTTTATTTATTTTTTTTGTTCATAAATATTCTAATAGCTGATTTACCTCAACAGGTTCATGTGGGAACTCACATGTGGAATAACTCTGCTCGACGGGGAAGAAGATTGTCCATTGACAGCCAAGTTCCAGCACTGGGAAACGACAGCAAGAAAGTAGGGGATATATTTCCAAAGTATCTCGTCCCATCTTCGGTTAGCATGGATCCAACTATGTGGAACCAGTATGCTGCGGCTCTTACCAACGGCTTGGCGATGAAGACTAATGAAATATCTGTTATACAGACTGGTGGCATCCCTACACTGCCAGTCAGCAACGGAGGGGGATCCATAATAAGTTCCGCCACAATATCGAACATTGATGTCTCTCAGTCTGGAGTAAGTCAAATGATGTCAGAGATGGAGGAAGCAAATACGGACAGTGCACCAAAACACCAATTTACTCACTTCATGGAGGAAAACATTGCAGTGAACTAAAATGTGGGACAGTTTCTGGGTCAAAAAAAATGTTTACCTGACTTAAATGTTGGCCAGAACTCAACAGGGCTGCGGATAAAGTCACTAGGTCAATAATAACTCAAGGAAGGACTAAGGAAAAGCTGAGTCGGCGGCCTTTATCTGATGTCTCCTACCATATTACTTTCCAAGGTCAAAGAAAGTTTACCTCTCGGCGCCAATACTTATCGAGGATGAATTTAAAAACTCGTGAGAACTGTTTACTGCTTGTGTATAAAGGAAAACTATGCGGGTAGATGTTTGTGGAATAACCGCCATCCTTTTTAGACGTAGACTTCTAATGTCTCCAACGTTCATTTTTTTTACTCTGAAGACTGACGTCTCCTCCTTCTGTGCATTGGCTGTCCAGGCTTGACGCTTATGTCTGTTCAGGTCCAGTGTCTGCACTCTTAAGACTTTTATTAGTTCTGTCCCTGGCCTTTGAGGAGTTACTGTGTGAATGTGGGGTTTAATACTCAAAATTTGCAGTTTTTTTTTTTTGTTGTGAATATCCATTTTTTTTTTTCTTTCTTTAAAGCAATCAGTATTAAATTATGACCACTTTAACAATCTACCTTAATCATTCATTTATAATGGTTTCAGGAAGAGCTGTTTACGTTTATCTACCTCATCTGTATATCCCTTTCCCCATTCCCTTCTACAGCTGTACATTAAATTTAACTTTTTTTTTTTTGGGGGGGGGGGGGCACCAGGCACTGGAATTCTTCAAGTTGGACTTATTGGATTTGATTATTTTCTTCGTTTAAAGACTTGTTGTTTTGAGATGTGTACATACGAGGAAAAGAAGCTTCCGAAAGGCCGAATTACCAAATAACAAAACTGTACTTGCACCTGACCTGTTGCTTCTTCATATCATTGCCATTTTGTGCCTTTCCTGGACTTGTCTGTTTTGGACTCTGATTTTCCTGTTTACAATGTCAAATGAATTCTGAGAACGGTGTAACAGTGCCATGTTCATGAATGTAATTTTTTTTTTTATTTTATAGAAGTTTATGTAGTTGACACCTACTGAATGTATTATTGACTTAATTTTTTTCTTTTATTTTTAAATGACATTTTTCCCACAACACATGGAATTTACTACTGAAGAGTGACTGGATTAAACTGAAATTGGGATAAACTTTGGCATAATTGTTGTCTTTGCTTAACCAACCTTACCGCCCCATATGGGAGTTGCCCCTTTCCTAGACCGTCTTTCAATGTTTGGCCTGTATAGGCATGCCTCTTGATCTGTGCTGAATGCAACTGACTAAATAACTAAAGTTTGGGCATCTCTGACCAAAAAGATCAAGGTCCAACCCTCGTGAGCTTCTGCTGTGGCAGGAGCTTTGTTTTCCCTGTATAATGTAGTGTTGTATGTATGAAGTCTCCGTGCTCATTGGCCTATACATTTTATAGGGCCAGCTCAGGGCTTCTTGTTGGGGATAACATGTCATAACAAGGGAAGGGAATGGAAACCCAACATTTGTTCTAACACTCGGTTTAGTGAATAAACCCCCAATGTTTAACTCCTATGGGTATATAGGCTGAGGTCCTCGCTGAGATTTGGCTTTTTCAAAAAGTGCTTGTTTTTGAAAGGTAACAGGATACTAAGCAGTGAAAGGGGCTGGCCGCTGTCAGTGTGCTCCTTTTTACATGGCATCCTGTGTACATTAAATACATCAAATACCTAAAGCGCACATGTTTGTTCTAATGAGTGTTAGGACAAGAGTTGTGCAGCATGACTAACAACGCAATGCAGGTGGCAACTAAATCAGCCCATTACATTTTGGGGTTATTTCACTGCATAGGGTGCGTTCTGCGAACGGTTCCCATATGCATTTCCCCGTTTTGTATAATGGATTTCAGGTAGCTGCATATCGGCCGTTTTGCATGAGGTCTCTTGCTGGTATTGGAACCCAATCTGCTTAGCAAGCTCCATGAACAGAATGGCCCAGTCTTAATTACCAACTCAGATTAACAAGTCTATGGGGTGTGTGTGTGTGTGTGGCGGGGAAGGCTTCCTTTAGCAATGCCAAAAAGCATCATGTCCGTGTGGTGTTTGAGCAGCGAAAGTCACTCAAAATATCACCCGAGTGACAATGGCGGCCTCTGGATAAAGGGAGTTTGTTGGGGCTAAATGAGAGAAAACCAGGTCTCGTCATCAGTGGTTGAATAGCTTTATTGTTTATACAAACAGGGACAAAGATCCATTTTGTAACCCATACCATTACTGCCACGTCGTAGACATCACCCATCTGCACTGCAATCTAACTCTTCGTTCAATATACATTTGCATTCAGGGCCCGACAATGGAGCAGAGTGGGGCAACTGCTCCAGGCAGCACTTTTGAAGGGGTGGCAGTGCCACCCCAAGCCCTTTTATATATTTTTTTTAAAGTGGAGAGAGAGGCGCCGAGTAGTCTTCACTTACCCAGCTGTCAGTACCCGCTCGGCGCTCCTCTCTCGCTCCTCTGCGGCGAGTCTCCCTGTTTGGTCTCAGTGCCAGCTTGTAATGCTAAGCGCTGGAAGATGATGTAATTTCCGGCGCTCAGCATTACGAGCTGGCACAGAGACCGAATAGTGAGACTCGCCGCAGGACTTCTGAAAGGTAAGTACAAGGGGGGGGCGGCAGGGACAGAGGAGCAGAAGGTTAGATAATGGGGGGGCGCGGCATTTTAAACTTCGCCCCAGGTGGCGTTTTGTCTTGGGCCGGCCCTGTTTGCATTATGTTTGCATCTCGCCGGCCGTGGCGCTTAACCCTGTTGTTGACAAACTGTTGAGTGGAGGATCATTTGGCAAGGATTCTAAGACTTTGTCCTGAGATCTCCCTCTATGACTGTATCTTCAGCCCAAAGCCCTCAATGAGGAGGCAATAAACAAATGTTAAGCTTTATTTTGTGTTGGAATATAATATTTTTACTTTATACTACAAAAATGGCATTTTTCATAACCTGCTTAAAGCAGCCAAAGAGGGTCCAGAAACTGATCCCAATAAATTCAATGGGCACACCTTCCGCTCATGCCCACGTGAGTAGACCACCACCCGCGGCGTTTGCCGAGACCGCGTTGGAGGTTAGTTACCTTTTGGAGCAAAGTCCAAAACTACCTTAATTGGGGGGTTTTTGCCTTCAAAAGCAGGAATGATAGGTAGAAGGGTTGAAGTTTATGGACTTTGGTCTTTTTTTTTTCCAACCTAAATTAATGTTTTTGTGTGCGAGGAGATATGTTTGACCAAAACCATCTCCACCGAAAATAGCAATGGGGGGGTTTGAACAAAATTTTAAGAGGCCGCACAGCTATTGTATGCATTAAGCGGTGGCTGGATTGTCCTTCAAGGCTTTATGTAAAGACCTTATATTTGTCTTTGGGTTTTAATATCATTAATGGAATTTACCTCCCACCCCCACCCCCGAAACTTCTTAATAGCAGGAAACAACCATTGTATTCATAATCAACTCATGTAAACCCAGCACAGATCGAGTGTCACACCTCTCGACCAATCACAGGCTGCCTCACAACAGATAAGCTTGGCTTTAAGGCATGCAAAGTTCATATGAACAACCTCATGGGTGTTAAGGGGTTAATGCCACCCCTCCTCTATCTACTTTTTTTTATTTATTGCATTAGAATCTTGCAGATACCTTTATTTATTTTTTTTTGCAATCTCTGCTTTAATTCAGGTGTTGGGAATGCTGTGTCGGAGATTCCATTAGAATTGGGTGGATAAGTGGGAGTTTTACAGAGTATTACACAGATTGTATGTATTGGGCATTAAAAGGTTAATATTTTTAATGGCCTCAAAGGACATGGCTATAAATATTCATGTAGCCCTTTCTATTATTCAAGGATTTTTTTATTGGATGTGACTCTTAGATTCCGGAAAATTTGATCACAAAACCATTTTATACAGCGTCATGATCGCGTCTTTAAAAATCACCCGCACAGATTTTGTGACGTCCGTTTGTCTCTTATTTAGTTCTTGGTTTTGTGTTCTGCGTAGTCATACGCTTATCTCATGTATGTTTAATTCCTTCACCGTATTAACCTCTACCACTTCCGCTGGAAGGCTGCTCCACTCATCCACCACCCTCTCAGTGTAGAAACACAGTCTAAATCGAATTTAATTCTTGTTTGCTGCTATGTAAGGCACAAACATTTTTAATGCAGCTTTGCAATTTTTTTGGGAGGTGGGGAGCGCATGTCCTATAAATATATAATTTGATGTATTTTAAAGACTGCTGGAAGGCTGTCTCACAGGGTGTTTATTACTCGTACCCATTGTACAGCGCTGCGGACTATGATAGCACTATAAAAACAATAAATAATGATAATTCATAGGTGTCCTTTTTCTAAATGGCCACTCTAACAAACCCCCAGCCATGGTGGAAAGGTAGGATAGGGTTAATTTAGCCGCATGTATTTTAAAGACTCCTGTGAAGCTGTCTCGCAGGCTGTAGAATTGTGGTAGCGCTATGTAAAACAATAAATAATAATGATAATTCATAGGTGTCCTCTTTTTAAATGGCCGCAATCAGATGGCCTCAGCCTTTGGGGAAAGGTAGGATAGGGTTAATTTAGGTGCATGTATTATAAAGACTCTTGTGAAGCTGTCCTATGATGGCAATATTTAAAACAATAAATAATAATGATAATTCATAGATGTCCTCTTTTTAAATGGCTGCAATAAAATGGCCTCAGCCTTTGGGGAAAGGTAGGATAGGGTTAATTTAGGTGCATGTATTTTAAAGACTCCTGTGAAGCTGTCCTATGATGGCGATATATAAAACAATAAATAATAATAAAATAATAATGATAATTCATAGGTGTCCTCTTTTTAAATGGCTGCAATTAAATGGCCTCAGTCTTGGGGGAAAGGTAGGATAGGGTTAATTGAGGTGCAGCCATTGTCTCTGACTGAGCACAGCCGGGGCTGGCTGATTGCAGCAGTAGCACAGCGCCTACTAGCTGCCAGACTAAGGAAGTGACCAGGAGATCCAGAGGGTTGGAGGAAGACTCCACCTTCCTCCTGCAGTCCTAACATTCCCATTTCCCAGCAACACCCATAGCCTTAGCAGCCAACATGACGGATAATATCCCCCTGCAACCCGTCAGGCAGAAAAAGAGAATGGACAGCAAACAGAAAAGGGGGTAAGAGGCCTGAAATACCCGGGGGTTCCGGTAGCCGGTGCCTTCTCCGGTGTTAGAGGGAAGGGTGGGGAGGACATGTCTCTGTTGTGATACAATGTATGCGGGGATCACTTCCTACTGCAGCTCGGTAGGCTGCAGGTGCGGCGTCTGTAATCAAATCAAAGGGTGGGCGAAGTGTCACCTACACCCGGAAAGGACAGCGAATGACGGTACGACTCAATTAGCTACAACAGACAATGGGAGCGTTATTTAACCCTTTGTTGTCGTAATGAATGAGAGGTGTGTATATAACGGGGGGCCTTCGCGTACAAAACAATATCGTATGTATCCGTATCCGTCGGCGGCTTTACGTTTTCTGCATTTAGTTTGACTGGACAAGCACCTTTTTTGATGTATTTCAATGCTTTCTGGGGTTTATTTTGTAGATACGTAATATATGTGGTTCGCCGTATAACGTTAGGGCATAATGTAGTGTTTATAGAACAGCGTTCATATTAGAAGGGGGGAAATCACCCGAGGAGGGCAGATGGTATGCGCCTCCACGTTCCCGAGCCGCCCAAAACCCATTTGGTGAACAATAAACGGAATTTGCGCACCCCCAAAGGGACTTTGTAGAAGCACACGAAGGAAGCACAGAAAGGATCCGGTACGAGTACAAATACCTTCAGACGGTTATGTTAATCTTGACACCCCAGTGGCTATATGTGGAAGTAAAACAAAAAATACTTCCTCATAGTGGCCCATAGTGCTCTGATTTAATGTTTGTGAGCCAATCTTGGAAGCTTTGCAGTTCCACCTTCTGCCACTGGGGTGCCTTCAGTAACAAGAACTTTCGGCAGCATTTACACCCCAACTAGATTCTTTCTAAGCTCCTTTCAGGTGTTTCTAGTAGAAAGAGGGGGTGAGGGAAACAGGACAACCCCCTCACCTTGCCCTGGAGAATTAGGTACCATCAAAAGTGTCTCACCAGTTTAACGTACGCTGACTTGCTGGTTGTAGAATCGCTGATGTCACGCAGTGATGTGAAAACTCATTGAATTGGACCCGTGTCATATCTTCATAGATTCATATTCCAGTGGATTTGATGAATTTAAATGAATTTGGTTTTTATTTTTTTATTTATTTTATGCTATAGGCTGTCCAGGTCATGTTGGATATTTGTGGTTATGTTATGGTTTGCAGTGTTTATGGAAGGTGGAATCTGAACAGATGTGACGACACACACTGTATAATCAGGTGTGGTGCAAACAACGTTCTACTGAATACAGATACACCCCTCTCTGCTCCGGAAAATCATACAGAATCATACAGTGACCTCATATAGAGTACCTCCCAAGTGTCCCTGATTAGCTGATACAATCCCTCTTTGAGTCCCAACCCCCTGTGCCCCTCTTTTCTAGGAGCTCAGAATGTTTGCTGGGTATGAGGGTATTGCGGGGTTCTACTTTCCTTACTGCCCAATAATGAGGTGTCAACATGGACCAGGTCAAGACAAACCAAGTCCACCTGCTCATGTTGGGACCACCTTCAGTACTGATCCTGATGGAGTCTTAGGTGTCAAAGAACTGGCCGAGTTGGCCAGGTTTCGGCTGGAGGAGTGAAGTAAGGAGATGCTAAGTCCACTTTGTTTCGACAATGTAGAACCGGAGCCAAAAACTTTGTTATTGTTTTCATGGAGGCTTTCCTCTAAATCTGACGTGGCGCCTACCTTGTGCTCGGCCATTCCATGTTCGGCTTATGTTAGTTTGCTGAAAATTATATAAATAGTATAACATTTGCTGTGATGCTGTAGGGGACCGAAGAGGACGCGTGGTGGCACCAACATGGGTGGCTATTACTTGTTAACTTTTAGCCATTTTTCCACGAAACCCAGCTATCGGTTATTTATGAACCAACTTAATTCCTATTAAATACATAAAGAACAAGGTATTTGAGAATTATATGTCGTAAGTCCTGAAATTTAAACTCCATTCTTTCAAGTTAGGCCAAAAACACTTCCAGTTTAGACAGACTTCTGAATCCATTGTATGAAGGTAATGAATGTGTTTTTTTAAACTGGTTAAACTGGAATTTCTTGTATTCCTTGTCAGAGCCCTGTTGTTGTATCTGGAAGAAATGTCCACGTGTTCAGAATAGCCAATTTTTGTTAACCTGTTCAATGATCTTATAACGGTAGCCCCCAACACTACAAATGGCCAAAGGGGGCACTTTTGCTTAGGGTGCGAGGTTAGAGACTTGGCTAACAACTTTGTGACTTATTGGCTAAATTTCTCAGATTCTACTCTGATTTAAAGCTATCTTGATATCTGAACACACCAACAGGTGCTTCTCTAACAGCCATATCACAGCCGATATCCCTGCTTGAATACAGGTGACTTTATTCGGAATATCTTGACAATTCATGGTTTCCTTAAAGATCTTGTTTATAACCATTTGGTTGCCACCATTGGTGAGTTACCACAATGATAGTCCTATAAAAGAGGGTCATAGGAGATGAAAAGTCATCTCCCCAGTGAAGTGCAACTGGAGAATACCCCCTGGATTACAGAGGTGGGGTAAATAATCTTGAGGATTTAGCATGAAGAGTCTGAGAGGGAAACATGAATGTTCCGTGCGCCCATATTGCTGGAAAATCAGTTTTATTCTTCTCTCTCCTCGTCTGTACCTCCTAAATATATCCATCTTTGGCGCCGGGAACTAAAGAGAAGACCTTTTTATGAAGATACAAACACCTCTGTAGGTCTGGAGGGAATTCTCACGCGGGAAGGAAGGTGGACGTTATAAATGACATTGTTGACTCAGTTGTCGAGAGACTTGGCCAACTCATTGTGTAAACAGTCTTCTGTGTGACCGCCAACTTTCCGTGCATCCTGGTGGCGCACGTTTCATTTTACTTATCATCATATGTTGTATTGTGTACGTGATATACAATCTTAAAAGGACACGTAGGACTTGAGAACTTTTTAAAGAGTTATAAACATGTATTAATAAATTGGATTATTATTTTTTTTGATTATTATTATTATTTTTTTTATTGCTTATTTCTATTTCTTAGACAATAGAAAGAACATTTCTAAAGCAAAATTAAACAGATTCTAAGATGTTTGGATCGACCTGTTTAGAACGACTTAAGCAAACCCTTTTCGCCTAGAACAGGGGTGTCCAACCTACGGCCCTCCAGCTGCTGCAGGACTACATCTCCCATAATGCTCTTTCAGCTAAAGGGCTGGTGGAGGAGTATGGGAGATGTAGTCCTGCAGAAGCTGGAGGGCCGCTGGTTGGACACCCCTGGCCTAGAATGTCTTGATCACCTACAAGAGCGATCCTACACATATCTGCTGGATCAAACAATGACTTCTGCCAGCCCAAGTAGGGGTATTTCCTCTAAATCACTTGTGTTGGTTGGGAGAACCAAACTCCCAACGTGATAATAACGTGATGACCTAACTCTTAAAGTTCTTCTGCTCTTAGGTGCTGTGAATGTTTGGGGTGCTGTGGCCGTGGAGAACTGAAACCTCGGACGGTTTGGCTCGGACACCCAGAAAAAAGGGAGCAGAGGTATCCTCGAAATGTCATCAACAATCAGAAGTACAACTTCTTCACGTTTCTCCCGGGGGTAAGAACTGGGTTACTTGTTTCTCGAAAAGCCGGATTCTCCATGAGTAGGGAAGGGAAGTAATATTTATGGCGGTGGTGGTGGCGCAAAAAGTATGGTGGTCCTTGGGGGTACGGTGAGATTATTTACCATGCTCAGATACACAATTGTCTCTTATTGTGAGCTAATTCTCTCTAAGCATTTTTTAATACATCACTTAATTCTACTCTCTGAGACCAATCTCTTAAAACCAAATTATATATATATATCTATTTTTGTTTTCTCTTGCCTTTTAATGCCATGACCCACCCCAAGCACATCACGGCTCGATGAAGAATCGTCATAAGAGTAGGGGTGATCGGTATCTCCAGGTTCCTGGGTGGCTGTAACTTTTTCCGCTCTTGTTTCTTTGTTTTCGTGAACAATGTGATGAGTGTGAGGTTGACTATATACTAATTTATTTTCAAAATATCAAGGTTCTCGGCATGTGTCTGATCTCCTGCTGCTTCTTCGGTCACCAATACATCAGCACCACCTCCCCCAACCACTTAGGAGACTTGTTGCAGGCTGGAGGGTTCGGTGAACTTAATTGTTTGACAGCGGGGGGGTGCAGCAGTGGGGGTCTCTTGGCCAAATGTATCATTTTTTAATTTTTTTTTGACATTTTTTAAAAATGCCTAATGGAATTTAAAAAAAAATCAAAACAAATAAAAAAAATGTAAATAATTAATTATTTTAAATTCCAGTTTAATACTGTATTATATTTTACAATTTTTTTTTTTCCATTTAAATATTAAAATTTGGTCTCTGTTTCAGATCCTTTTCAATCAGTTCAAATACTTTTTCAATCTCTACTTCCTGCTCCTGGCATGTTCGCAGTTTGTGCCGGAGATGCGTCTCGGTCCTCTGTATACCTTCTGGGTTCCCTTGGTGAGTAAAAAATATCCGCATTCTAAAAATGTACTTAGTTCTTAATTGTACATTTATAAAAAAATGAGAATATGGATAATTTAAAGGGACACGATCAGAAACAAAGAAATATTGCTGTGTTTTAAACGTCCAGAATATACCACCCAATGTGAAATAGACCTAAAAAGTGACTAACGTAGGATTATTACCCTTTACGAATGATGTCAGAAGAAGAGGGAAATCACATTTTGCCGTGTTTATGCTATCAAAAAATACCATTCTAGTCCCTTTGGAAATTGTATAAATCATTTCTGGGGTATATTCTGAAAGTATTAATAGTTTAAAATGCTGGTGGGACCCTTTCATAGTCAGACTCTCTATAGCACCATTTAGTAGAAAAATGCCAAATCCGTCCACAAGGTAACTATTATTACAAATAAATGATGTTTTGTTTCAGGAGTACTTTACCCCATCCAGTACCATATATAGATTTACATTTCACCAACCAAAGGAAAAAAACATATCCTAATTAACGGTGGGGTTCCTGGAAATTGTCCTGTCTCCTTGCAAGAGTATATATGAAATAAAAAATAAAATAAAAAGTTACTGAGAGGGTGGTAGATAAATGGAACAACCTCCCGGCAGAAGCAGTAGAGGTAAATACAGTGAGGGAAACATGCATGGGATAGAAAAATGGCTCCTGAATCCAAGACGAGACCAACGACTGATTAAGGTTTTTGGAAAAACTGGTAGACTGGTAGATGGTTCTTATCTGCTGTCAAATGTTGTGTTTCTATACAGTTTATGATAATATATCATTGTCTTTCGTTGTGTTACTAGCCTCATAGGTCGAAAAATGTTTCTAGAACTTATCAGGTTCTCCATCGTAGAATCCGCGGTGGCTTTATTCTATACCTAGAATGCCAATACGTCTAACTAAATTACTGAGACGTTCGTTTTTCCCCTCTCTCTCTCTCTAGGGGTTTGTCTTGGCCGTCACCATTATTCGCGAGGCGGTGGAAGAGTTCCGATGTTTCTTACGTGATAAGGAAGTCAACTCGCAGATCTACAGCAAACTCACAACCAGAGGTCAGATTTGTGGCCTCTCTATGATTCTCGCTTCCTCTCCGAGGCTTGGGGAACGGTAGGGAACTTCTGTTGGCCAATTACTACTGACAGCTAAAAAAAAGAGAGCTGCCCAGGGAGCTGAGGTTTGTGGTAGAACCTTCAGGTGCACTAATTGGTTATCTTCCGCCCCTGTTTCTGTCGAACATCTGTACTATTTCTAGTCGAGTTACATCTGGACAACATCGAAGCTCTTCACTGCCAGGAGAAAAATCTCCCTGGGCTATCCTGAAAAACACATTTTTTATACATTTTTTTTTACTTTAAATAAAAAGTATTAGCTAGTAATAACTGTTCAGACCGGGAAAGATAATTGATTAATCTGAAGTTCTCTTAGCTTTCATTAAATCGAAGATGTGACATGTTCTCCAAACCTCCAGGAGATGTGTTTTCACTTTTGTTTTACTGGTAATCTGATTCCGGAAGGTCAATTCCTGTTTTCACGTTAATCCCGATAAAAAGGATCAGTTAAATTCAAATTAAATCCATGACTATGCTTCGTTTCCACCTGTTAGTCCATGAACCTGGGTACAGTATAAGTGTTGTCCGCGTCGTGAATTGAGTTTTAGGTTCCTCCATCGAATTGCTTGGGAAACCCACTCAACGAAAGCAAGCGTTTCATGAGATTAACCAGACATTGGTCATAAAGCTGACTTTAGCTGATAATTTATTGCATGCCACTAATGGGGAGGTGGAAGCCTTTTAAGGTCTTATTATAATTATTAAGATCTGATTAAGAGCCCTCAAGAATTCGGCACCTTGGTCAACACAAATAGACTTAAAGCACAAAATAAATTGGTAACCGCTACGAAAAACAGGTCGTGCTTGGATTACAAATGATAAATTGTATATCTTTCATAAAATGTGTGGATTAAATGATGGAGTGTATACATCTCCTTATGAGACCTAGATTTATTTTTAAAGATGATCCAAAATGGTGCATTAAAATGAGTTTTTGACAAAAAAACCCATAAAAATATTTTTTTAAAATTGAGTTATTTATTTTTTTTAGGTACTGTGAAAGTCAGAAGTTCCAGCATTCAAGTTGGAGACTTAATTATTGTGGAAAAGGTTTGTTCCTATGCGTTTCTCCCAGTATTATTTCTACCTTAAATTATAAGCATTCAGAAAATTAAATTCCAAAAAAAAACCACATGGATCTGCAATTTTAAGAATTTTCTTATGAATTTTAATTTATAATCTCCTGTACAATCTGTTTTGTTTTTTGGGGAGAGGTTGCGTGTTCTACATTGTTCACATATATGTAAATAAAAATAATTCTAATTATTTTTTAATAGAATCAAAGGATACCGGCTGACATGATATTTCTCAGGACATCCGAAAAAAATGGTAAATGTGTACTAAAAGATCTGTTTCCTTCAACTTATTAGTGAGAGTTTATTTAATAATAATATTTATTTATTTAAGTGAGGCGATGGATCTGAGTTTACTAATGAACGTTACTCTCTTTGCAGGGTCCTGCTTCTTGCGTACGGATCAGCTGGATGGTGAGACAGACTGGAAGCTACGTTTGCCCGTGGCCTGTACGCAAAGGCTACCCACGGCAGCTGTAAGTACGCAGCGCCTCTTCCAATACATTCCAAGTGTCCTTCTTAAAGGGAGACAGTCACTCTTTGGTCTCCAAACCCCTCTGCCCCTCTCTCCTCCCCTGATGCCCCTCTTTTCTAGGAGCTCGGAAGGTTTGCTGGGTATGAGGGTATCGCAGGGTTCTACAGCCCTAAAAGCCCCGATAATGTGTATAGAAACAGCATGACACGTGTCTCTAGTCTTCCAAGCAGAGTTGGTTGACCTGACTGGAGAGCAGCTGTCCCAGTCCAAAGGCGCAATTGTTACAATGGCTCAAAAACCATATTTGCCAAACTCGCTATGTTATTAATAAAGCCAGCTTCACCTAAACACCCTCTATTTTTATTAAAATGAAGAAAAAATTAACCTGGGAAGGTAGAAAACCAGCCTACATCTTTCACTAGATGTCCCGCTGTGGTCATACCTGCCTAAATCGAGGAGGCCCAGCTCTGGATGGACCCTGATCTATGGTGACATCCCACCAACAAGAAGAAAACTGTGTTTTATTTATTATTATTTTTATTATTTATTCTGATGTTAATTTGTTCTACTTTTGCTACATTTTTTTAGTAAAAGCAAGTAATATACCCAAAATAATTCATATATTTTTAGTAGAAAGAACTCTACCATTGGGCCACCGTGTAGACTCCACGTCAATCTGGGCATACATTGACCCATTAAATTCTATTTACCGAAAATGACCAGTTTAAATTGCCGGGTCTTGTAACGTCGTCTGTCAGTAATTAATTCATCGCCTGAGGGTATCCAGATGGTTCATCTTTCATTATTTCTGGTGAAGTAAAAATACGTTTATTCTAAGAATAACGCCGCTGTTTCGCGGCTATGAAGGAATGTTTAGGTTTGACGTACTAAACAAACACGTGGAGGGGGTAGAATTTATTGGCGACTGTTCAAATATTGGATATCTGTCCCTTTATCGGCAACCACAAAGGGTTATACAATAAGACTTTTGTCACCTCGCTGTACAGATGTCTCTCGTACACGTGACAATCTGAGAATCTCTGTGGACTGTAGCTGGCCGCACGGCAATGTTACTTTTTCTTGAATTTGTCCTAATAGTGTTAATTCAACTCGTATAATTTTTGATTTTTTTTTCTTCAAAGTAATAAAAGTCACATTTTTAAAAAATTTTTTTAGTGTAGAACAATATTCCAAAAATCCCTATTTTTATTTTATTTTCTAAATCTGAATATAGCTCTCCAACTTGAAATATGCACATTAAAACTTCATTATTTTTGCATTACTTAAAGTTTTAGAGCTATGAGGTGACGCTTTGATACCACGTAATGTGTTAAAATAATATTTTGGGGTGGATAAAACTTAAGGATAATTATAATACCTTTCTATTAATAAAATTCCTAATATAAATACAATTAAAATAATATTTTGGGATGGAGCAAATTTAAAGATAATTATAATACCTCTCTTTTAATAAAATTCCAAATATAAATACAATAAAAATAATATTTGCGATGTATTAAATTAGATAATTATTCAAATACCTTTTCTTTTAATTAAAATTCCTTAAATATAAATACAATTAAAATAATATTTTGGCGATGGATTAAATTCTAGGATAATTTTAATACCTTTTCTTTAATAAAATTCCGTAATAATAAATAGAATAAAATATTTTTGGGATGGATTAAAATTTTAAAAGATAATTATAATACATTCTTTTTAATAAAATTCCTAATATAAAATACAATAAAAATAATATTTTGGGATTGGATTAAATTTAAGGCATAATTATAATACATTTCTTTTAATAAAATTCCTAATATAAATACAATAAAAATAATATTTTGGGATGGATTAAATTTAAGGATAATTATAATACCTTTCTTTTAATAAAATTCCTAATATACTAATTGAATGCCATCATCCAACTCGCTTTTGCCTTCTGTAAATGTTCTAGGACTTGCTTCAAATCCGATCTTACGTATATGCAGAAGAACCGAACATTGACATTCATAATTTTGCTGGAACCTTCACAAGAGTGAGTTTTTTTTTTTAAATTTATTTTTAAAATCTTCCCTATATATATAGATATATATATATATGTGTATTGGGTTATAGAAGCTTTCCATTGTTTTCTATAGAAACCAGCTCAAAATGATTATTCAGAATATATAATTTTGATTTAAAACATCTAAAAATGTCCTTTTTAATTTACAAAACACTTTAATTTCTTTTTTTTGTTATTTCTTTTGCTTATTCATTAACGTGTCACCTCAGGGAGCGTTGATTAAAATGGACCATTTGATGGGTTTACTGAAATTACCCCTAACGTGAACATAAATGTGTTGTATCCTTGTCATAACAAACCCCCGACCTTCCGTTTAAGAACGCACAGTGGGGTATGAGCAGTTTAAAGCCAAATGGTCCATCGTCCTATAAGTCTTCTCTTTGAAACCCATTTTTCTAAATGTTCTTTAGGAGGACAGCGACCCCCCAATTAATGAGAGTTTAAGCATTGAAAATACCTTATGGGCCAGTACGGTCATAGCTTCAGGTAAGAAAACGATTGCTTTCTTTCCTCTGGACGTGTTCCCTGCATGTTAACAATTTAATCCCTGATTTATTTGTCTATAATTGAAAATAATTGTGTCTGTCATTGAGAAAATTAGTGTCAAATTTATACTTTTGGCAATTGTGTTGACTTCGGGAGGGAACAAAGTGACGGCCGGTCATCCCTCCAGGACATTTTTAAAGAAAGATTAACCAAAAAAGTAAAATAAAATCAATGATTGCCACCAGTCCTTGTACTCTATTGTGTTTGATTTCAATTTCCAACGTGTAAATCCAGATCTGAGAACACATTTTGATTGAGTGAGCAGCTCACAGGACTTCTTACATGATATCGAGAACTTGACGGCTTATCGAGGCTTTGGATTAATGACTTCGATGTAATTTAAGGAAGCTTTACTCTACTGAGAGGGCTCTTGGGCAATCGAGTCCCATGTTGAGCTACTGCTCAATGAACGGGTAGCAAGGAAAATCTCTCATCTCTCCAACAGAGAGAATCCTATGGCTATCTCCCAAAGAACTCTGAGACATGTAGTTTTGTTACCTACAAATATCCTTGGTTCTTGGTTTTCTTCCTTAATCATATATATATATAAAGCAATGAAGAAAGTTGGGCGAACCCACTTTAGTAAACTCCATCTTGCTCCCAACCTCTCTTCAGTATTGGGATCTCCATCATGGGCCACAGTACGTGGTAAAGGGTCATGCACGCATGATGTTCTATTGTGAAAGTATGGTGGACCCTACTTTAAGACCCGGTGGGATTGTGTGGGCCCTAGATGCTTGCGCTTTGATATATCGGGTCAAAAATGCTGCTCTACTTGTGATTTCTTTCAGGAACCGTCATTGGGGTCGTTTTGTACACTGGACGAGAACAGCGCAGCGTAATGAATACTTCAAATCCCAGAAGTAAGGTATGGACACCAGTATAGTAGATATTAATCTTTGCGAGTGAGAGTGTTAACTCAAATAAAAAGAGAATAAACATTTTACTTTACAGAATCGATAAATGTCCATGTCTTTGTTTTTAAACAAAATTTTCAATATGGAGTTCATGAATATGATATCTTCCTCTAGAGTCTGGCACCAGTAGTAAGTTAGAAGAACACTGAGATATCCTGGACATTGATGTTTGATACATGATTAGTTATAAAATGTACGGTGGTAGAACCCCCGACACAGATGATTACCCTTATTCCGTACAAAATCCCATGCTTGGAAATCTAAAGTGATGGAAATCGGTTCTCCTTCTCTTTGATTAGATTGGACTCTTTGATCTGGAAGTGAACTGCCTGACGAAGATTCTGTTCAGTGCTCTGGTGGTGGTGTCGCTGGTCATGGTGGCTCTCCAGCATTTTGCAGGCCGTTGGTACCTTCAGATCATCCGGTTCCTCCTCCTGTTTTCCAACATTATTCCTATTAGGTATGGATAGTAAATGAAAGCAGAGTTCTCACCATTATTAATATTTTCCCCCACAATTCTAAATTCTACTCAAGCCACTTCTGTTCTTCAGATGAGCGTGAAACTGGCAATTGTCACCCACCAATGTAACATCAGATACGTTTTCTAGTATCCATATCCCAGCACGCCGTGTATTTAAGGCATGCAGCCCCCTTTTAGTTCAGTTTATGGAGTCTGTGTGACTTGGCGTAAAACGGCCAGTTGGGGAGACCAAAGAACTCCCTTGTAACCGGCCCATAGTGCGGTGGGACACCAGGGGGTTTGATCACCAGAAAGAGGCAATCTGCCCCCCCAGTTTTGTACCAGGGGACTACTGCCCCCTTGGACCTGCTGCCCTTGGCCTAGGCCAGGATACATTACTGCCCATCTATTAACCAAAATAACCGAGTTGAGTGTTTCAGTAGAAGGAAAGTTTTCGCTGTGATATATTTTTCTTCTATCAGTTAGATTATCACTAAATAAACATGTTAGGCAAATGCTGGTGGAATTTAGGAGCCAGACAGAAACTTTTGGAAACCAGCCCCAATGGCCCTTTTCCTTAAAACCCTTTTTATGGAGCTTCAGTTGTGACATTTGTAGGACTTTCAATAAGTATTAGGAGAAGTGGTTGGGTTGTAGGCTTGTGAAGTGATGCTCGGTTCTTGGTGCGCAGCTTGCGTGTCAATCTGGACATGGGGAAGATCGTCTACAGCTGGATGATTCGCAGAGATCCCAAGATTCCCGGGACGGTAGTGAGATCCAGCACGATTCCCGAGCAACTGGGAAGGATCTCGTACTTACTCACCGATAAAACCGGTAAGCAGACAGGAAATTTTTAGGGCTGAAACGAGAGCCAAATGCTTACTAGCTGCCCCTCGCCTCAATAGCCTAAAACCCATGAAAATGAGCGTCTTCCCAACTTCTGAAAAAAACAGAATGTATCTGTTATTAGTTTACTAATTCCTATTTATTCTGTTCATGTCTACTAGTGTTTGTTTTTTTTCTGTTTACTTTTATTCAATCTGTATACTCTGTATGTAAAACCGTTTCTGGATAGAGCTCCCCAGGACATCCTTGAAAACGAGAGAAATCTCAACGAATTCTTCCTAGTAAAACACTTTCTAAAGAAATAAATACATGTAACTAAGTGTTCTCCTCCCTTTCTTCTCTATATGCCCCTCTAATAACCATTTTTGATTTCCATCGTATGGGTTTTTGGTATTTGTATTGTTTTTGTAAACACTAATGTATAGCTAAAGGTGGTCGGAGGCTGATGGGGATTGTGGTGTCGTTTGGGCTGTGATTCACTATTCTAGTTTATAAGATTATTTGATCAGCGCCATTAAAAATCTGTACGTAATAATAATATTTAAAGAACTTTTGGTGAATTCACATGATATGGAATATTTCAGCTTAGTGACTTCAATGTCTGCCGCAAACTCCCGGTTTAGTGAATGCAGCCCCTTGAGCTAATTATTTCCATCCTCAGGAACCCTGACTCAGAATGAAATGGTCTTCAAACGCCTCCACCTGGGCACAGTGGCCTATGGTATGGACTCAATGGATGAAGTGCAGAGCCATATATTCAGCATATATACACAGGTGTGTACGTGTATTATTTTGGTTTTTTTTGCTGCCAACATCCCTAAATTTGCCTGGCCAGTCCTGACTTAGTTTGAAAGCTATGGTCCTTGGCGCCAGCTCCTACTATTGTCCCACGACAAATTTTGAGATGACTTCACGGTTTGTGCACACTTATGCGAATAGTTTTTTTAATGTAATTACACTAAACATTTAACCTGATTTTTTTTTTTATGAAAATGTATTTTATTTAAAATTATTTTTCAATTATTTTTAAATATTATATGTAAGTCATATTAATATTATTAATATAAAAAACTAAATTTTCTGTTTCAAGTTGTATCCAAAGAAAAAAATGTTAGATTTTCTTATTGAAATCATTTTTTTCTGTTATCTTTTATCATCAATTTGTGGAATTATTTTTCCCAGCATACAATAAACTTTATTGACAAATAAATATAACACTCGTTACTGCGGGGTCATAT
The DNA here is from genome assembly GCA_009364415.1 of Spea multiplicata. NCBI lineage: Eukaryota > Metazoa > Chordata > Amphibia > Anura > Pelobatidae > Spea > Spea multiplicata. The sequence continues at coordinate 6,472,500 of VKOC01000010.1, forward strand.
TGTATATGGATAAAAATATTGTCTAAGCTCACGTGGCGATTTAACTAAATAGAAACAAAATTAGTACCCGCCAAAAAGTGTATATATATATATATATATATAGTATATATTGGATATTATATAGTATATAATATATAGTATATATATATATATATATAAATATTTAACTGATCTGTATTCTGATAACGTGCAGGTCTGGAGATTTTGTTTATAGAATAGCGATTCGGTTAAGGACTCAATCTATGTATTGAAAATTAGAAACATTTGTTGCTTCCTAATTCATTGGCACGATGGATCTGATTCATTGTTTCAATTATTATTTCCATTTTGCGACCTTTTGACCTGGAAGTGAAACTTTTTTCCTCCCCCCCCCCCCCTGACACCAGAGGTTAACAGAGCAGGAAGCTGCAACCTCTTTGTCCTCTGTGTGACCAACCTAATTAAGTAATTGTCTAATTGCACCAGGAGTTTTGAAACTGGCCCTATAAATAGCCCACGCTCACTTAACCCTTCGTGTGCCGAGCAGGGGGGGGGGCGCGATGTGTTGTCCTCCAACACGTTTCTTGGCTCGTCAGCACCGCGAAGGGTTAATTCAAAAACCCACAGCCCGGGCGCTTTTAACACACACACACACATGGCATCTGTTTTGCGTTCACGTTAATCATATCCATAGAGGTCGACTCTTTCCCCCCCCCGAAGTAGGAGGTCATTTGGTCTTTGTTCATTGAAATGTGTTTTTAATGGAGCCCATAGCCGGACAATATATTATAAATCGGTGACCCGGCTCCTGTTACTGGCGCAGCAGGAAGCAAGGATTAAAAGAGTATTATGCATGGTATTAATATACTGTGTGTGTAGGCCTGCTTTGCATGGCGCTTTTAATCCTACATTTTACACACAAACACGCGCACACGCGCTTACAGCCTTTTAAAGTAAGTGGCTTGGTCCTAATTACCGAAAGACAACATATCGCTGTGTGCCGTAACGTAGTCTATGGCAGAACCGGCATTCGATCATTGGAGATAAATTTATCGGGTAAAAGAATCCGGCCAAAGAGTGATGCCTTGGAACTCTAGGATTTGACTCGATTCTGTGGGTCAAGACGTAGATTATCACACGGCCTAAATCTGATTCATTCGTAATCTCAGCTAATTCATTTTAAATATGAGGTTTTCTCACTCTTGTGCTGTGTTTCAAATCCCTGCTTGAATGCAGGTTAAATATTTCTGGGTGTTATTAAAGACTGGTTCCACGGGAGACCACGGGAGTAATTGAGGTCAATTTGCAACTTGGTATAACAATGTCTTAACTTTGCCAAATCCAGGGATTAGTAAATAAATCCATTTTTTCATGTTTTTATTAATTTTCCAACAAAGATTAAAATATGTTGCGTTGTCTTCTTTTACCGTTTTCAAAGATGTGAAATCGCTTAGGATTTTGACCTCGTCCAAACCATTATGTTCCGGGTCGCGAGTCTTTTCACTCACTGTATACGGAATCGTTTTTTCCAGTAAATTTTGCTGATTTAGCCTTTTCCCCCTTTTTTTCATCCTATCCAGCCCTCCCAGGATCCTCCTTCACAAAAAGGTCTGGCCACCAAAGTGCGGAAGACCATGAGCAGCCGCGTGTATGAAGCCGTCAAGGGGATAGCTCTGTGCCATAACGTGACGCCATCCTACGAGTCCAACGGGGTGACGGACCAAGCCGAGGCCGAGCGGCAGTTCGAAGATTCCTGCCGGGTCTATCAGGCCTCGAGTCCCGATGAGGTATTGAGAGAAGTCTGCGTCATAACAGCACCCAACAGACGGGCCGGGATGTATTCATTGTGGAAACATCTCATACCCAATGTCACCAGATCGGGTCTAGCAGCAAGAGAGGTGTTCAGTAAGGGAAGCCCAAAAAATTACGAAGCTTGAGGCTTTTTTGGGGGGCTACTTTACTTTCCTGGGGTACTTTGAACTTATACCGTGGCTATATGGCCACGAGACGTGACAAAATGTATAGAGATGGGCAAAAACTGTAGCTGTTATTCCGAAGAACACAGAATAACTGTTTGGGTACAAAGTACAGGAGAGACGTTTATATCAAAGGAGGATAAATGTTAGAAGAAGAGCCCGTAATCTGGCGTATAAGCGTATAGGATATGAAAGTGGGCATTTACCGGGAAAAGTTATCGTTTCTGCGCATATAACGTACAATTATTTTCACACTGTTCTGCCGATCCCAAAGGAGAGCGAAACCTGCGCGACCTATATTATTTCTAAATCTCGGGTTTCTAAATGGTCGGAGGTACAGACGGTGCTTATTCGGAGTGCGATGTTTTAAGAGTCGCATGGAACTCAAATATTAGCATAACCAGGAAGCTACGACTTTTAATTAAGTTGGATTTGGGTTTGTTTAGTCTCTTCTTACCTTGAAATATTTTATTTTTTTTTATTTTTGAAACAGAAGTCAGGATTTCCTAAAATTTGTTTCCTGTTCTTATTCCCCCCTCGGAAACCTTTTTTTTTCTCTTTATAAATATCAGTTACAGCCCAAGGCCAGACGAGGCAGACCTACAGTAATAGAAGGGAGGATTAAACTGATATAAACAGAGCTAAGTTATCTGCTGTCGGGCCCCCGGCACAATTTAGTAGAGGTCTATCATTTAAAGTTAGGACCTTTTCATTTGCAAGGGTTTCAAAAGGGGCTCTGTCTCCTAAACAGGATTAAAAAAAAGCACATATGTTGCAGATCTTAAAACTGATTGGCTGCCATGACCACAGCCCATTATGCAAATGCAGCTGAGAATAATTTGCATATGGAGCTGCACTGAGATGTGAAATAAGGAGGAGCCTGAATTTAAAGCATTGGTTCTTACATTTGTTTTAAATAAAACAAG
>VKOC01000010.1:6476617-6536705 GCA_009364415.1 Spea multiplicata
TTCTGCTTGACACTCTCATGGCCACCCAGATTGGTCCACCCCACCTCGTTACACGCTAGGGGAAGGTATGAGAAGCAGGAAGTCCCCCAAAAGTTGAAGAATCAAGACCTCCATTGCTCTGCTCCTCTGCCCCCCCCCAGCAATATTTAGCATATTCATTCACTGTTTGGTATTATTCTACTTATCTTTCCAGTAATAACCCAAGTCTCCTGCCTCTCATTTGTCTCCGTGACTTAGGTATGTCTGAAATATTACGAGTATGAGTTCATGGAGCTGGCGTGTCAGTGTCCGGCTGTCGTGTGCTGCCGCTGTGCGCCCACACAAAAGGCTCAGATCGTGAGGCTGCTGCAAGAACGGACCGGGAAACTCACCTGCGCTGTAGGTAAGTAGCCACATTGCGATACAATTCATCACCGCTGTGTCTCATTACACTCAACACCTGCCTCTGACATTCTGGCCATGTTTTGGTTGAAAATAAGAAAATATTTCATGTATTTCTGATTTCTAATATAAGTTAAAATTACAGACAAATAGAATTTAGTAGGAGATTCGCTTACAATAATTTTTTTTTTACCTCTTGGAGGAGTCTCGAGATTGTTATCACCCCACATGTGATGTTTGGTGGTGAGAAATGTTTTTTTGTGTTTTTTTTCTGGGTTTGTGTACATATAGGTGGGGTAGGTGCTAGAATGTTACATTTTAACCCCAAAATCTAGATTGTAAAAACAGATATCCAGCAACCAGCCGATTTAGTGTTCCTGCACCGTGATACCACCATGAACATCCACTGAATCTTTTTATAGGCCTCCCCTGAAAAGCCTTCTATGTATCCACATCTGCTGAAAACACTGAATACCTACCTGATTACCATCGTTGTATCTCTTATAGGTGATGGAGGCAATGACGTCAGCATGATCCAGGAAGCTGACTGTGGCGTAGGGGTTGAAGGAAAGGTGAGCTTTGTGGATTAAAACGCTCTCATCTGATATTATAGTCAAGCATTTGAGCGATTTTAGAACTTTTGGTAACTTTGGTGCCAAGCCCTACACTTGGAGTTATCGGACACATTCTATTGATTCTTAAACTGCTCCAGATTATTATATTTTATTTAAAAAGTTTTTTTTTTTTAATGGCCCTAACAAGCGAGAATGGCCAGGCCAAGATATGAAGAGCAATGAGCATAACATAGTTAACAGAAATGAGAAAAGAAAGTAAACTTTAATAACATAATAATAAAAAAGACATTATAATCAAACTAAGCAAATTAAGATTTGTAAATTTCTTCTGATGAGGACAAAATGTGTTCGTCTTCTAATGACTCTTAAACCGGTGGCTTTGTCATTCCAGGAAGGGAAGCAGGCGTCTCTGGCAGCGGATTTCTCCGTCACTCAGTTCAAGCACCTGGGAAGATTATTAATGGTACACGGAAGGAATAGCTACAAAAGATCCGCAGCCCTGAGTCAATTCGTTATTCACCGGAGTTTGTGTATCAGCACCATGCAGGTTAGCAGATGGTCTTCTATTCTGTTTGGGAAGCTAGCGTTGGATGTGCCAACACGTCCATAGATGTGATTTATGGCTCCATCTAAGTTAATCCCCTCCTTTCCCCAGTGAAATGACCCCAAAGTTTCCTCACCCATTGACTTATACATTACACAGGGCCAGCTCAGCCCTTCATACTGGAGGAGCCTGCCAGTTGGTGATTCACAATGATTAATAGAGTGAAGGAAACCACAACTCTTCTCCAAACTCACCTTCCAACTCACTCTTCTTTCAGCGAATAGAGGTTGCAGTATGGGTTTCCCCAATGTTTCATTGAAATCAGAAAAAACAGCAACATCTGGACATTGAGGTGTGCCGAACCTCTTAGGAAATGAGTTAAAAAGGGTAACTTTTGGTTAAGTTTTGCCCCAAGGCACCATTAGTCAAGCCACATTCTGATTGGCTTTCTGGCTTGGCTCTTTTCAGCCAATCAGAATGCGCGTAGAATTCACATCTTGGACCTTGACCTAAAAATGCAAATTTACGACTAAATCGGGTTTAGCCTCTACCGTTAATTCTAATTTAGGAAGCCAAAACATAGAATTATGCATTAGAATTCTGATCTTTATATTCTGAAACATAATGTAATGCCGTGAATATCAAAACTGATTTAATATTTTTTTTCTTGAATTCGTCTTGAACGATTCAGTATTTCCATTAAAAAAACGGATAGTAACGGATCGGTCCACTTTTGAGGCCAGAATCTCGATATCAATGACATACTTTGTTTTACGTTGGAAGTGAGTACATTCTTAAGAGGCGATGCTGATATTCTACAAATAGCAGGTTTTGTAAACAGAAGGAAACGGTACAATCAAAGTGGTGAAAGAAATCATCGCGTTTGATTAATTCAGTTTAATAGACGGAAATTCTTTCTTCTGCAAACAATGTTATTCCAAATAAACAAACAGTCTGCGATATGGACGTGAGTATTAAAAAAAAGAAAAGCTGGCATTCATTCAGTAATTCATATTTTTACATAATAACTTCTCATAATTATTCTGATTTTGTGTATTATGTGAAATATTTATTACCAGTAATTGAAATAATTTTCTTTGCCGGTTCTAGATTATCATTCCTTACACTTGTCCAAAAAATGTATAATTTAAATAATTAAAAAAAACAAACAAAACTATTTTAATAATTTTCAGGGTCTTTTTTTTTATGGGATTAGGTTTTCAATATTTATTTAAGTACGCTATTAAGTATAGTTATTGGACTTATAAATATCATTGGGATTATTTTTTTTACAAAATAGAAAGTCTATGTTTGATACTAAAGAAATAGTTTGGTGCTGATGATACAATAAATTGAAATTATTATTCAAATGTTTTTAAATGATAATTGAAACATCTATAAAATTCAGCCTGCCACCTAAGAAGCTCATTGTACGGTATGGCCAGGTTTTTACAATGCTACTTTTTTTGTAGAAACTGCGGATCAATTTTAAAAGTTTTTAGCTTCTTTACGCTTAGGCGACGGATCCTTATTTTCCTGTTTGGGACCTTTAAGTCCCCGATAACCAGGAAAACTTCTCCATAAGTCGTTCCTTCAAAGCAGGATTTCCACAATTACACTATATTTTTGACCTACATTTCCTCCCGCGAGAATACTAACCTCAAACACTCGGCATTGTTATACTTCTCCATTCAGTCTGACCTCAGATAAACTTACCGAGTTCTATTGGATAACGATTAACCCTTTCAAGTGAACGTACCTTCTAATTTCATTAGTAGATTGTTGGGGCCCCTTATGTCTAGTCTGTCTTAACATATGCTAATGTTATTGTCAGTTTTAGATATTTTCAACCATTATAATAAAATGTAGTCAGCTGGCGCTCCGTAAATAATTATAAACTATTAATATTTTTTCATGTATTCCAAAAAAAAGCATTAATCAGAAAAATGGAAATTCCCTTGGCTATTAGCATCGCGCCATATGATGTCATCTTTGTATCTGCAGCAATTCCTACAAAAGGGGTCAAATCAGGAGGCTTCTCTGGGAATATTTTATAACTTTTTGCCCAACCATAGTCCCAATGTGGCTTTACTGATGGTGGGAACATCAGTCAGATCTTCTAAGTCCTGGAGACAATATGGCTCAGTATCGTTGGTTATCATGGTTGGGTGGGATCAACAATCGGAGTGTCAGAGACGGTCTTTATCTAGATGGAATTTTAGGGTTACACTGCAGAAAAATGGCTTATCTTTAATAAATATGTAAATAATAATATTTTGAACCATGTCTTTTGCAGGCCGTCTTTTCGTCTGTATTTTATTTTGCCTCGGTTCCACTCTACCAGGGATTTCTCATAATTGGGTAAGTCATGCGTCCTTCATGTTCATGATATTTAACGTCATAAATATCTAAAGCATTAAAATGTCTATATGCCATGCTAGCATTTTTGCCAAAACATTCTGTATCATGCTTTATAATTGGCTTGGTGCGAGACTCCCTAGTAGCTCCTATGGTGGTTACCATCTTTTGTCCTAGAGCTTGCACCCGGTGGCCTAGGTCACCATATTCTTTAGGACTGACCCTTTTTTTTTGATGGAATTGCGATTGTCCTTGTTCATCAAAATCTGTCTAAAACTGGTGAAATATTTAAAAAAACAAATCAACAAATAGGCAGACCTTTTTTTATTCTCAATGGGTTGGCTTTGAAGGAGTGCGCTTTCTTTCATGTCAGTGCTATATTGTAGAGCTTTTTTTTTATGGAGGAGAAATTGGAAAGATGTAAAAGGGACTGATTTACTATTTTCAATTCTCTTTATTCCACCCTTCCTGACCGGTTTTGATCAGTGTCACGGTCAGTGTAAGGCACCCCCGCCCTGACCGCACACGAGAGCCGCTCTCTTTGAATTCGCAGGCCTCTTGGGGCCTGTGTGATGTCAGTAGGATAAAGAATGGGTCTTTTGGCCAAACAGTCTTTGAGTTGCAAGCAGGCATTATTATTATTGTATTGTGGGAATTAAAGTCAGGAAGGGGCCGACGCGGTGAGTCACTGACCCGCTAATAAAAGATTTCAACTTGACGCACGACATATTGAACCCTTGTGCTAGACGGGGCAGGACTATCGCGAACGTGCAAGGAGGGTCGATGCGGGATTTATAGTGACTGCCACAGTGTCGCCCACAGCTGAGGTCCCCAGTTTCCAACATATGGCCCCCATTTGCTTCATTGCCTTCCCCGGTGATCCATACTCTTTATCTAATGTCAAGGAAGCAAGTAATTGCCCCAGATGCCTCGATCTATCTTGACCTCCTGCATTGAGAGGCTAAGACTAGAGTCCCAAGTTAATGGTGTAATTTGGGGGGGGGCTTGGTGTTCAGTTCTTATAATTCTTACTATTTTATTAATTTCCTGCAGATATTCCACAATCTACACCATGTTTCCAGTGTTTTCTCTGGTCCTCGATAAAGATGTGAAGTCTGAAGTTGCCATGCTCTACCCGGAACTGTACAAGGACCTGCTTAAAGTAAATTAATTTAATGCTATTGCCTGTTTAATCTGAACGTCTCAGTTATAGGGGTAACAGGTTCCGTGCGTTGAACCTGGGCTAATTCTGATCAGGTTGCATCCATTCCTCGTCGATGTCTTTCCTCTTCTGTTCTCTGTTAATTAGTCCTAGAAGCTTATCACTGGGTATTCAGGATTACACAAGACACAAATACATAACAAAAGTTGTATGTTGTCATACGGTATAATGTCCCCTGAATGTAATGCTGGACATTTGTGTGCAATAACTAAACTGCTGCTTTTGAATTCCCCTTTTTTTCAGGGTCGGCCTTTATCCTACAAAACATTTCTGATCTGGGTGTTGATCAGTATCTATCAAGGTAAGCATGTGTTCTGTGTCTGTTGACCGTGTTGCGAAGCACCAAGTAGACATAGAGGTGTATTCACTAATCAGGGGGGGTCTGATGGAAGAAAGAATATTTCAGTTCCTTGATTTCACTAAGGTTGAGTACTGCCGAAGAAGGGCTGAGCTGGCCACTGATCATGCATACTTAAATCTGAAATTATCCGACATTACCTATACTCTACACCAGACCAGCTCGACCTCTCTTGTTGGAGTAGCTTCCTCAGTTCTCACGATGTTTCGTCAAAGGAAGAGAATACCGAGTCTTCTCATTTGTCCCGTCTTTACAGGAAGCATCATTATGTACGGAGCTCTGCTGCTGTTCGAGTCGGAATTTGTCCACATCGTAGCGATTTCCTTCACGTCTCTGATTCTAACAGAGCTGCTCATGGTGGCTCTTACCATCCAAACATGGCACTGGCTGATGATCGTGGCTGAGCTGCTGAGCCTGTCCTGTTATGTTGCTTCTCTGGTCTTTTTACACGAATTTATCGGTAAGAAAAGAGGGCACTTCATTTATTTACGTTCATAGCGTGGTGATATGTTTATTTATGGAATGTTCCTCAAAACTCTATAACTTATAACATTCTCAACATTCCACAAGCATTCTAAATGAGAACTTTTATTAGGAAAATGTATACAGAATTATCAAAGCAGCACAGAGGTTGAAAACAGAAATACACATTCATAAGTAATACCTGGTTTACACGTTGACATAACAATTAACAATCTTTACGTGTGTTAGAGTGTGTGGGTGTGTGAGAGAGAGTGCGTGTGTACATGCATTTGTTCTTACAAGCTGTCGCCGCACATCACATCACACTCCGAAAGGCTTCACCCAAAGAAGCTATCAGACAACCTGTCACTCTTGACCTCCAGGAAACCCTGCGGAGTGCAGGCGTCGGATAATAGAGAGCAAAAGGGGATGTCTCCTCTTCCTCACTTGAAAAGAAAAGAAAAACAATGTTAGGAAAGGTTATCTGTCCTATAAACATTCTGCAGCGGGGCTAGGCCCCTCAATCCACTCAAAATGAATGTTTTTACATGTTTTCTTTATTATTCTGAATGCTGGTTTGATAACAACTGCCATGCAATATATTGCCCCATACCTCCAAAGTGTCCCTGTTTAGGAAAGACAGTCCCTCCTTTGCACCCAACTCCCCTTTATAAGTTGTATCTAAACAACATTTTTATTTGTGTTTTAAAAGAAATTATTTAAATAGACTACCTTATTATTATTTTTAAAAATGATTTAATTACTAAACCAGCCATTGATAGGTCTTCCCCACACCCTTAACCTTACCCCCTCCATCAATACCCTGCCCCCTTACATGGTATGGGGGCAGGGTATTGATGGAATTTGGGCACAACACCAATACTTTTTATTATGTTAATGTTCTGTATTATTAAAAGCTATGGTCCATTAGAAAATCCAAGATTTGTGTTCTTTTTCTGAATAGCGTCATTTTACTGATACTGCCATATTTTTATATTGATTACAGATGTTTACTTCATTATGACTCTGTCGTTCCTGTGGAAGGTCACAGTGATTACGCTGGTCAGCTGCCTCCCGCTCTACGTTCTCAAGTATCTCCGAAGAAAGTTCTCGCCTCCGAGCTATTCCAAGCTGACATCCTAGAACTTTGCGTGGAAAGAACGCTTAAAGAATAGCATCAAAACATTGTGAATATTTTAAAAAAAACAAAAAAAAACTGAGGGATAATTCTGGAATTCTGGATTGCACCGGAACCGATACTTAAGACTGCTTTACTGAACAAGGGATTTTAAGAAAAGAAAGGGAATTTGTTATGTCAACCAAAAAACCCTTGCCCGTTGGAAAATGAGGCCATTTGGTGATCATTGATCAAACGCCAGTGGAATTAAAGGTAAAGGGTTGGTATATTGTGAATATTCTGGTGCCCACCCAATGTACCAGATGGAATTCTACTGTAATAGAGAAATAACGTGGAGGAGCCCAGACATTGACTGGTATTGGTTCTGCTTTGAGTTTAAGAACTTTAAAAAATGAATATTATGTTCAATGTAGCAAAGGACTTTGAAGTTCACGTCTTACCCGCCATCAACTGGGCTACCGGACTTGAAAACCCATTATTGGATGTAAAGGACCACAGCCCCTTGTCGGCTGGGAGCGGTGAACATGGGTATTTATTCTGTACTGTTTGTTTCTCTGTACTTTTTACTCTTCAACAAAGAATGAAGGAAGAAAAAAGAACAACAAAACAGGGTATTTTAACTGGGTGCCGGGCTTACCCCTAGGCAATTGTCTAGGAGTCTTGAAGACCAGATAGGACTTCTACACTATAGTCTTTTATGGTCCATGACCACGGACCATGCCTGGTAGAATAAAACAAACTGTGACTTGGAGAGATGGTGGGTGTGGGAACATTGGTAGGAGTCCATGCGCCTAGTGGCCCCAGGGGGTCTTTATGCCTCAATGGTGTATTCAGACCAAGAAAAGGTTTTGTTTACCTATTTGAAATTACAATTTTCTTTTTTATGTACTGGGAAGTTATTGCAACCACTACATATTATCCTCCACTAACGCTTTCTGACTATTATGTGCCAAAAGTAATTTATATTCTGCAAATGTCTAGTACCATAAACTCAACAGATTATTTTATTTATACCTTTAGCAATCCCGTGGATAAATGGCTCCGTTATTTGCAGTTTCATCCCAGTCATAAAAAATATTAGACTGTGCAATAGAAGTAATTTTTTGGATGTTATGTGCATATCCAAATTATTATCTGGATAACTGTTGATACCATGGCATGGAAAATACTGACTTTATATGTATTTAGCGTTATTCTCAAAGCTATTCTGCTCCTAAAAATTAAAGCTATGGGTGCATATAGAGGTTGCAAAAATATTTGATGTCTCCTAACAATGTATTTTATGGTGGACACCCAGTTTGTTCATTTTTGAACTTGGTGTCCCTAAAAGTAGCATTATCATTTTTGTCAACGTGAAGAGCCAGGTATGTAAATCAAATTAATGAGGAATACATACATTATGCTGCTCTCAATACCGGTAAATGTTGATACCAAGATTGTCGCCATCCTCTCATTGTCGCCTGGATGACGGATTTTCTAAAGAGAAGAGCACATTTCGGTTAATTCATTGGTTAGAACATAATTGGGGAAACTCTGGAACCCCCCCAAAAAATGCATGGTACCCAACCAAGTTTCCAGACTGGCACTGTGGGCCTCTGTACTTAATGACCACTCTATGTGTTTTAATTTCGTTTGTATTCTGGGAGGTAGAGGTAGGGTTTGACTCTCCGCTAATCAGGATATTTCTGCCGTTTTTGTAAATTATGGGAACCTGGTGTTAGAAGAGAAGGTTGTTGATATGTTGACCGGTCTTAGTTTAAGGATTTTGGGTGTTCCTCAAAGATGTTCCTATCCCTAGTGGAGCTCCTTGCAGAACTACGTACCACAGACGCCATTTCTTTATGCCATGTATCTTTTTTACCCAAATAATTATTATCTAATAATGGATTTACCCGTTTCTGGTGTATTCATGTACTGTGATGTTTTGTGTTCTAATATTGTATTTTTCTTGTTAATAAACATAATTATTTTTTTTTAACTTGATCACATTTTGGATGCAGACAAAAGTTTATCCCATTAGGTTATCAATGGTAGACTCAAGACTCCCCTGAGTATTATCTCTTATTTTTAGTATTTAAGGATTATTAACCCATTGCGTTTTGGGAAAACAACTAACTCTATGTTGATTCTTCTGCCGCAAGGCTTTAGTAAACAGATAGCCGGAAAGGTATACTGTTTGCAGTCATTAAACCAGTAACCCCATATAGTGTGTCGCATATTATTATTACACAGTCACATAGTTGTACATGTATGTACACACGTTAATCAATCGAGCTACCCCAGCAGAGGATAAACCCATTTGCTTCATAGCAGCATGTTTCATATTTTTTCAAGGCCTTTGATGGATAAAGTAATTTATTTTTCACTTGCCTTATGCTAATACATATATAATTTATGAAACCGTTGATAAGGACCAGTGATGGTCAATGACCTCTTTCATGAACCAATGACCAACGTATTTGTATTTGTATAGACCACGTGTATACCATAGGTGCAGTTACCTTGACTTCATGTTCTCAAGCTTTTTATGATTATTTCTCCCCTTTTTGTAAATTTGCTGTTGTCTTTGGTGAAACCTGACTTTCCAACCCATCTGAGCGGAGGGGAACCTCAGAACGGGAAATTTGTATACTGTCATGCCACAGTGTGTCACAGATTTCAGCTTCCTTTAAAGTAATAATAGTTTTAAACCAAATACCTCTAAAGCAATTACAAAAATAAAAAGCACAAGCTATAGACCCCTTCAATAAATTAATTTACTTGTGCTAAACGCTGTGAAGGTGCTAAAGATCTTTTTGTCGATACAAAACATCTTAATTATATCCCAACAGGAGCTCTGAAAAGTCAGATGATGCTACATAAGCGGGGCATTCAATGGCAGAATTGTGAAAGCCTGGGTTCTTTTGACATCAGGGACCATCACTGGTCCATCAGGGGTGAATCAAATACTGCTTCTTCATACATATATATAATGCTTATAAATACTAATATTAAACATGTTGATGTGTATGACTCCAATGACGTCTCCTTAGATTTAACCATGGAATCGTCAAGCAACGGGGCTTCATCTAATAGAGTTCGCAAAATGATTTACTATGTTGATGGTTCTAAAACCTTTTGTGTTAACTTTTGATGTTGCAACGCTTGCAAAACAGAAGGTTCTCTAATATCATGCCACTCGTGCCTTCTAAAATAATTAAAGTAATAATCTTATGAGCTGTACTAAATAAACAAAATGTATAGGAAGGCACCAGTTCGCTTTACTTCCCTCGTTTATATTCTTATATTAGTCAACGGTAAGTCCTAGAAGGTCAGTTTCATCTTCTTGATGCTTTCAACAGCAGCTCTAAAATATTTCCCTATTATTTCTAATGGTATACAAGTAAAACTTGTATCTGTGAACTACAAATCCTGCCGTTCGAAGTCAGCCATGTTTGTTCAAGTCTGGAAATATTTAAATGTTCAATTTTTTTTATTTTTTTATTTTTTTGTAATGTGTACATAGGATAGGATCTGAAAATGTAGTTTTGAATATCAATCTGCAGGGAAAACCAAGATTGATTACAGGGGTATTGAAATTGTTCTGCAAATACAGGACTCCGTTAGCAAAGGGGCTCTAGAAAAGGAATCTGGAGTAAAAATGGCCCCCGCTTTGTATAATATAGCTTATGGGTCGATCAGGTAACTGTATGAAAACTTTGCGAGGAAATGTCTCCTACTGGGATTGACTTTAAATCAATCTGTGACTTTTTATAATTAACCTCGGGTATATTGATGATATTTCCGGAATACACATTTGTCTAATACGGAATAAAGACAATGATTACAATAATGATATTGGTGGTAAATGAAACAAACTTTAGTTGCTTGATTGATAATTAATAACCATGTCACTTTGGGTATTTTTTTTTTTAGGAAAGTGAAGTTATTCCAAAAGTTATGGCTCAAATAAGAATTCTGTTGTATTGCATACTGGAACGTACTGTGTTACTGATCATTACTGATCAGTCCGTGTCTGTTTCTGAGTAACCACCATATGTACGTATTCCTAAACTGTACATTTATTTATTTGTGCAATGTGTGAAGTTTAATATTATTATGCCTGTCTGGAAACCTAAATGGAATTCATATGAAAATAAAAACACTCTCTTGCGGTATTCATATTTTGTCTGTGACTGGGTACAATGCTTGAACAATGAAACCATACATTTAATGTAAATTGATGACACGGGGTATTATCAGTAATGGCCCACGATCTGAACACACTTCAGGTTTTAGACTCTTTGGGTAGTTTGTGGTAGTTAATGGTGCATTTTCAAAGGGAGTTCTTCATCCGGAATCGGCACTGGGACCAATACTTTCTAATATTTTTATTAGTGATATTACAAAGATTTAGTGGTAATGTGCGTCTTTTTACAGACAACACAAAGGTCTGCAACAGGGTGTAAAAAGATAAATGGATTATGATTAGAAGAATGGCAAAGTAGAGGAACGGTTGAGTGTGTGGCAGCTGTAGTTTAATGTTAATGAATGTAAAATGATGCACTTGGGACGTAAAAATTCAAAGGCAGAATATAGGATGGGGACACTGTCAGTGACAACAGAGAAGGGGGGCTTGGGAGTAAATATTTCTGAATTATTTCTTTAAATGAAAGCAGACAATGCAATAAAGCATCAGAAAAAGCACGTAGGATGCAGGGGTGCAAAGTGAGAGGCCGGAAGAATGGATCTGATCTGCCGGCAAATTTTCAGCATTTAGAACAAGGTCTGCAGAAACTTCGAAGCAAAATAATCAGAAGGTTCTAATCTAAGTTATATAACCACAAATTACATCATATTAAACTTGAAATCCCCAAACCCATTCGTGCAAACATAATAAAATTTAACGATCCACTGATCAAACGATAATATTTCAATTCTTCAGCTCTGAAAGCTGCTTTGAATGTTCTAATATTGTTTGTTGCTTTTTCCCCCAAATACGCAGCTATATAAATATTATTCTGTTGTGAGATCTTGCAAGAAATATTCCTAACTCTGACGTGCCCTTAGCCACGTGGCGCAAGACAACCACAGAAGAACCTTTGCTGATTATTTCAGTGTTTGAAAACTAGAAACACCAAGTATTTGCACTGGGGATCCGATTCAACTCACAAAAGTCACGTGATTGATTTCTTTTGATCAGACTGTGTAAATATTTGTTTAAAAGCTTAAACTGTAAATGACCTTATGACTAGATTGATTAAAATGTTAATTGAAAAATGTTAAATGTAATCTCCACATTCCTAAAAATGAACAAAGCAGATGTAGCGTAGGTTTAGTTTTTAAAGTAGTTTATCACTTTGTGTTTTAATAACTCTATAGAAGTTCTTATTTCTCTCTGGAGACGAAACTGTTAAGTTAGTGTTCAATTCTACCAACTGGAGTTTTTAAGTGTTAGATAAATTCTTACTTGTCTCTGAGGTTAAGTAATTGTTGGATCATACCAATTGGAGCTGATTTAAATGTTGGATACGTTTTTAGTTGTTTCTGGCAATGAAAATCTTAGCGTTGGGTTGTAGAACCTGGAGCTGATATAGATGTAGGATAGGGTCTTACTTGTCTCTGACAATGAAGAGGTTAAGTTATCATTGGATCATACCAAATGGAGTTCATATAAATGTTAGGAAAATTCTTACTTTTCTCTGGCAATGAAAAGGTTAAGTTATTCTTGAAGTTTCATGTAAATGTTGGACAACATTACTTTTCTCTGGCAATGAAATGGTTATGTTATCATGAAACTTCAAGAATAACTTAACCTTTTCATTGCCAGAGAAAAGTAGTGTTAAGTTATTGTTGATTGTTGAATTGTTATATATATATATATATGTATATGTTATATGTTAGATAACATAACCATTTAATTGCCAGAGAAAAGTAATGTTATCTAACATTTACATGAAACTTCAAGAATAACTTAACCTTTTCATTGCCAGAGAAAAGTAGTGTTAAGTTATTGTTGAATTGTTATATATATATATATATGCATATGTTAGATAACATAACCATTTAATTGCCAGAGAAGAGTAATGGTATCTAACATTTATATGAAAATTCAAGAATGACTTAACCTTTTCATTGCCAGAGAAAAGTAAAGTTATTGTTGAATTGTCATATAAATGTTAGATGACATTACTTTTCTCTGGCAATGAAAAGGTTAAGTTATTGTTGAATTGTCATATAAATTTTAGATAACACTACTTTCCTCTGGCAATGAAATGGTTATGGTTTATTGTTGAATTGTCATATAAATGTTTAGATAACCTTTTCATTGCCAGAGAAAAGTAATGTTATCTAAGATTTATATGGCAATTCAACATAACTTAACCTGTTCATTGCCAGAGAAAAGTAATGTTAAGTTATTGTTGAATTGTCATATAAATGTTAGATGACATTACTTTTCTCTGGCAATGAAAAGGTTAAGTTATTGTTGAATTGTCATATAAATTTTAGATAACACTACTTTCCTCTGGCAATGAAATGGTTATGGTTTTATCGTACCAATTGGAGTTCACATAAATGTTAGATAAGTGCTTCGTTGTCTCTGGCAATGAAAAGGTTAAGTCAGCGTTGGGTCATACCATCTGCCGCTGATGTTAAATGTTAGACGGCTCCACTAGATGGCACTTGAAATTCAATGTTTGCGCTTCTTACAACTAGCAAGCACCAGAGTTCCTTACTGTCCCAAGCTTGTTTCCAGTGGTCAAAGTGGCTTTAATAAGATCCACGTCTTGTTTTATGCCTGATTTAAAGGAACTGCACTGAATCATTTTATTCTTTAATGGAATCTTATTTTAAAAAGAGGGTGGTAGATACATGGTGAGGAGATGCATGGGATAGGGTCCTGAATGTAAGATGCGACCATGGAGTGATGAAAAGGGGCAACCCACATGGGCCGAATGGGTCGTATCTGCATCAAATTCTATGTTTTTAATTATATTTTTCTGTTTTCAAAGGGTTTTGGTGCTCATTGTGGACCATATAAATTAGCCCAGAGAGTGTCAGAGATACAGGAGGTGCCACTGGGTATTAAAATTACTTTCCCAGTAACAAGCATTATAAGACAGAAGATTTACAATACATGCCCCCCCCCAACATTTCAGGTGTCCAAATTGGAACAAACGTGACGATGAAGGAGCAGGTGGACACCGACTTTATTTCAGGCTGCCGGGGGAAGAGTTTGTCGTGCCAATAATGCTTTTTGTATCATTTTATCTTAAAACTCTGACAGGTTCACAGCCCAAGAGGGCAGGACGGGACATTCTCGTTCCAGATCACCGCAAATTATTACTCCTCTCAGACGTTCCATCAAAACATGGTCAGGAAGACCAAAATATTTGTTAGCGTGTTATAATATCATGTTACAACTGTGGAGCTTAGCATCAATTCACACATGTATAAAAACTGCTGATACTAATAACGATGGGAAGGGGAGCTCAGGGAACGTTATATATGCCATGCAACCAGCCCCGTTCACTAAGCACCTTCAGCACCCTAAGATGGGACCAAAGACAAGAAGCATGCCTGGTCCTTCTGGTCTGGTCTTTTATTATTTGTATATGCATTTTATGAAGCATTTAAAAATAATTAAGCCACTTACATTAAAAAACGGCCCCATGTAATGATACGCCAGGGTCCCGCGCGCCATCATTTGGCCAGCTTCAAAAGGCAAACATCTTGCTGATCAACAAGGCCATCAAAGCAAATCCTGAAAAAAAAAGACATTGCTGATCAATTAATTTACTTCTTAAAAACTTCTTCTACTACAAAATATGAAAAAAGTATCATGGACCAGGTTTAAGACCTCAGCAACCGTCATAATGCAATTACTATATATGGGTTTTCTCTATACATGACGAAGGTCTCCTATACATGATGAAGTCCATCCCCGGTGAGCTTCTGGTGCGGGTGAAATTACCTCCTTATTCATTGAATTATGCATTATACAGGGCCAGCTCAGCTCTTCTTCCCCGGAGAAAACCTGTCTGTGTTGGCCCTTCATAATGAATAGTAAAGTTGTGGGTTTTAACTCTATCAACTCTCATTTTAGTGAATAAACCCCACAGCAACTCTTCAATCTCCGAGAGTTAAGCATTAAGGTTCAAGAATAGGAGACCCTATTTGTAGCCTTGCGTCGGGTCCTGTGGATTGGGGCAGCCATCCCAATTTACACCGATGAATTTCACGTTAATACCAACGAAGATACAATACTGGCGTATTTCTCATACATTTTTCTATGTTTCCCACTCTTCAGTGATGTCTCAGACTGGCATTTAAATCTCCACAATATGCTGATGACTAATAGGAGGCTTTTATTTCCTAAGATTTTATTTTAAAAGTTCATTCAGATTTTTTTCCTTGTCTGAGAATCCGTCGACTTCCCCATCAGAGCGCTTTATTAAGTACGGCTTTGACATTTAAAATGCCCCACGCTAAACCCTCATTTCGGTTATTAGAGGATTATATAAGTACTGCGTGTATTTGTTGGCATAGTGTGACAAAATCAGTGTGACCCAAAAAAAAAGCTCTCTCTGCTAAATTACGCATTTTCCAGTCGTTGGGAATGAACTCTTAGGCTTTGGTAACATTCCATACATCATTAGATAGAACCAAATAATCAGGTTTATGATCACAGACGGTCCTCTTATAGACTATTGGCCACATGCCTAGGACCCTCCACCAATGGGGAACCCAACTGGCTACTAACTTTATCTATATTTAATACGGGACAAACACGGACGATGGAGCATAGAACCTTTATTTTGTCACTGCCAGGTCTCCATCTGGAGAATGTGGACCTGATGGGGACCAGTGGTGGGAAAATTATGTATTTTTTTTTAAATATATGACTATTTATCTAAAATATTAGTGTTATTACTTAAGAATGGGTAATAACACAATTCATGGAGTTTATTACATACAAACTATAGATGGGAATGCACACAGTATGTCCAAAATTAATTAAAAAATATTGTAACGTTATGATAGATCATTGTCTGCCCTTGAATGGAGGTCTTTGGATCAGCCTGGATAGCAGGGCCATAGCTTCCATGGGGCAAGAGGGTGGCAATGACCCACTTCCAGAAGCCAAAAGGACCTTTAACCCTTCACCAGGAGCCCTAGTTACGTCTTGGCTGGACGGTTCCTAATCTCCTTATCCAGCAAACCACTTATAGATAATATAGGTAGCTGAAGATCTTTTCACTTGAAGTTTATAAAGTACCAATATAGTACCTGATACTCCAGTCGAGTCATCTCTGCCTGCTTACAATTCTCTGAACTGACGTAAACCACCACATACTCATAGATTATATCATCTCAGACGTTTTATTAGCGATATTAACCTTTTTTTCACCCTTAATGTCACTAATTCCTTAAAAATAAGGTGCTAAGGAACCACGGTGAAACAAAATAAAGGTTTTACGTTCCATTATCCACATTTGTCCGGTATTAAATATAGAAAAAAAAAAATTAGTAGCCAGTTGGGCATTAAGTTCATAGAAATTTCCAAGTATTCTAATATGAATTGTTCATCTCATTTTTCCACATAAACATAGCTTGCATCTCAGTTTCCAGTGGAATGGTGGGGTTATTCGCTACAAGAGAATCCTGGATCATCTCTCATAAGTAATAAAATCATAATCCATTATATGACAAAACCGTCGGATTTCCAGAGTCGACTGCTTATAGATCTCAAGCTTTGGCTCGGATCAGCTGCTCAAAATGTTCTTTAGAAAATGCATTTATTAGCTCGTAATGAATTATACATATGGTGGGTCATCATCAGAGGTCAACAGACATCATTTAAGAATGCAGACTGGGACATACTGTATATATCAAAGAGGAACTTTTGTTCCATAGGGTTTGGCAGGACTTCTGGGGGGGTTCATGAAGACTTTTTGGGGGGATTTAATTGATATCTATTTATGTGAATGTGTCAAGTGTGTCAAAACCAACCAAACTCATCTCCAAATCGATACGTATTAAGTCTTAACACTGTGATACCCTAATACATTCAGCCGGTCTGAAAACCTAGGTGGTCAGAGGCTTTTGGGTACCAAAGAGGGACTGCCACTCCAAAAGCAAGTATGTAGGAGAAGGTTGTAACCCGTAGGAGTATATCAAAAATAATTGGGATCTAAGTATTCATGACAACTCCAGTGGAATTCTATGGCGCATTATGGGCCATTTGATAAGCTCCTTTAGATATTACCACCTTCGTGGGAGCAGGAGAAGACAAATATGGTTGCTCCCACTAGACCACCATACATTTAGTGATCTACCTCTATAAGTCCTTAATATTGTAAGGAAGTTTTAGTTTACCAAGAGAATGGAAGATAAAGGGAACAGCCTCCCAGCAGAGGTTAATACAGCGAGGGGATTTAAACATACATGGGACAGGCATACGGCTCCTGAATCTAAGACGAGACGGACGACTGATTAAGGTTTGAGTCTTTACAGCAGGAGAAACGGGCAGACCAGACGGGGGCCCATCTGCCGGCAGATTCTATGAGTTGAGATTTCTCTCATTTTTTAAGTACGTCCCGGAGATATATAATAACCGTTTTGTAATATCTAGAAGAACACAGAAAAAAAAACACACAATGAGGTGTTGGAAAAAGAGGCATTCCCTTACGCTAACAAGCCAACTCTATATTTTCCTCCTGCATTTTCCATTCTGCAAACCTCGCTATGTACGCCATGCGAGCTGCGGTGGCTGAAATCCGACACTCGGTTTACACTCTTCGAGTAAACCAGTAGTGTTGTTCAAAGGATGATGTCAACGCTTAACTTTAAACGATTTCTATCTTGATTTTTAAATACCGTTTTCAGGGGGAGCTGGCTGCCACTCCGGGGCCAAATGGCTGTATAAATATTTATGTTCATTGAATTCGGTTTATGGTACAGGGCTTAGCGGATGATGGGATCCAAATATATAGCACAAGGGTGCATACATTTTTTAAGACATGCTAATTTCAAATCCGTGTCTGTGTTTAAGGCCCAAGCAGCTGCGTTTAGGCTCTCCCTGTTTGTTTTAACCCTATAGTTAAAAGAAAAGATCAGGGAAAGGCAAATGTTGTCGTCTTCTACGGCTCTTACCGGTTTCTCTCACTCGCTTTCTTTTGATCTCTATTAGGGGCTTGGGGTAGTTCCAGGGTCAACTCAACAGGAGCAGGCTAGCCCAGAGGGCAGGGGGTAAATTGCCACCATGCGGGGTCTAATTATTTAGAAATGGCTGGCTGTAGGCCTGATTCAGGCTGGCCCAATTAGACCGGGCTCAACAACGTTACGTGACATCCCAGCAGTAGCGAGGCGAGTAAGGAGCAGGCAGTCCTGAGCCCTGGGTTATGCTCTGTGAAAGCTGAACATGAGTGAGTGAATGTATATGTTTATATGTCTGGGGGTTAGAGTAAGCGTGTGCATTAGTGTGTCTGTAAGGGTCTGTTAGTTATGGTGAAGAGGCGGCAAGAGGAAGCCTTTGGCTTTACATGGCCCATATGCCAGAAGACGCCTGACCCTGCAGCTCATGTAGAAAGTAACCAGGTTTTAACTAAAACAAAAGTTTTTGTGACATATACGGTAAAACATCATTCTTTGCCCATCAAAAAACCTGACTGGAGGGAACTCGCACGCGAGCTTTCGCAGGGGGGAGTCTATTAGCAGTTAGGGCTGAAAAGGCAAAAACATTTGTCCTTATGGGCATTCAGTCCCTTGGAAATTACAGTAGGGAGAAAAGCAAAAAAAACCAGTATCTGCTTGCTTTTGCGTTCCTCTATTGCTCCCAATGCCATGGAAGAAGATGAAAATGTGAGGTTATTTGGACAACTCCTAGGGGCAAAACCTAGTTAAAAGCCGTACTTTTCCATTTATATGACATCGAGTGGCCTAGTACACTGTCCTCACCCGACTAGTAGACTCTTCCCCAAGCTGGTGGACCTCGGTGTTGCCTTTCCAGGCCTGCCCATAAGTTGTGGTTTTGATGTTTGCGGCAACTTGACAGTTCGAAGGTTTTCTGCCAGGAACTGAGCTATCTGTCGTTAACAAGATGTTGACATAACTCGAGCGATCCAGTTTTACAAAAAAACAGATCTGTACAGCGGCGAGG
Organism: Spea multiplicata; assembly: GCA_009364415.1. Taxonomy (NCBI): domain Eukaryota; kingdom Metazoa; phylum Chordata; class Amphibia; order Anura; family Pelobatidae; genus Spea; species Spea multiplicata. The sequence goes on from VKOC01000010.1 coordinate 6,495,798, forward strand.
GTTAAAATGAGTTCAAATAAACCTTTAAACAGTCTTTAAAGAAACACGGAGCGTCGGTATTTTTGAATATAACGCATATACATTTTTTGGGGGGAAAATACTCTTTTAGTTTATAGTGTATATTATATATATAATATTTATATTAGGAGGTTCATTGGAGTTGGAAAAACTACTGAAGACAAACTGAAAAAAAGTCATGAATGTACAAACTTATACAAACTGGCTTATGTCGGAAGCAGAATTTCCTCTATCATACTGTTTTATTTAATTGAACCATTAAATAACTCTTAAGCCTATAAATATTCCCCGAAGCATTATAGAAAGTACTGTATATCTTTCAGCACCTTGGATTTAGGTTGAAGAGCGTGGAGGTCTAATAGCATCTGGTTTGATCGCAGTGTTGTGGGATAATGGACTGAATATTTGGCGTAAATGCAAAGTTAATGGACCTGTCTAAACCTGTGTTCAATCAGGCGTCTGGCTAATTACGGCTAAGGCACGAGCCGTTTTAATGTAAAGTACCTTTATTTTCTCAGACAAATGGATTAAACTGCAAGACTGCAAACGACTCCGAGTGCAAACGACGGGCTGCGCCGCTGCAAAAAGTCTAGACCATTATTATTTACTAGAATAGAGCATTTTAATTTAGGGCCGTGTTTATTTACAGGAAGACTAGGACTAAATTGGCAGTTCTGTGGCCAGCGCTCCGGCTCTAATTTTGAAACCAGGGAGCTATTCCAAAAGAATACCGAATATCGAAGCACTTTTGGACTCCTGAAAAAGTTTAAAGAAAATCGAAATAAATCACATATCCTAGGTAGAAGCTGCAGCTCCCGGCCTCCACTGTGGTCCACACATTCACGCTATTGATTGACAGCTTGGAGAAGCCAATCAGTGTGAGGGAACCTAGCTGAAATTAATGGGAGTGTTTTCTGTGCACCCCCTTACCATACCTGGGAACTCTCCGGGTCAACACCCGAATCCTCCGGTCTTGACATTTCTCCTTTAAATGGGGGTGTTTCCCACGGGAAGGCCCCCAACGTTGGCGGGAACGCCGCTGATGTCAGCAGTCCTGCAAGGGTAGGCTAGGGGTAGCCGGAGCCCAGAAGTTCCCAGGTATGGCCCTTACCCCCCGTGAAGCTTGCGGTAACTATACCACACGGCAGGAGATATCTTCAGCTGAAGACATCTCCTGTGCAATAAATAGCCGTGGGCCAGGCAAAGGGCCAAATGTATTTGCAAGGGGGGGCATCACATAAATTTTAAGTGCGTACGATGGCTGGAGTGGCCCTTTAAAAGGAAGATTGGCCCAGGCTAGAGAGTTACATGATCATAAGTCATGGCTTCTATTCCCTATGGGTTCAAAGTGCCACCATGGCACGGACTTGTCCTTCAAACAATGGTCAATGAAATGCTTTGTTCCATATTACGATCGCACTACGAGGCGTCTGAAGAATAAGGTAATGGTTTTTAGTACTCAGATTTGATTTATCCCAGGGGAAGAAATAATTTAAAAAAATGGAACCAGAAAGGTTAATGGCAAAACTACCAAAAGCTTTATTTTTATACTCAGAACGACTCAGCAGGAATGTCTAGATTTTAAATATTTGCTTGGGTAATTCTTAAATGTGGCCAATACAGGGATTAGCTGTAGACTCCCTGAGCTGCATAGTCATAAATAATAATCCAATTTGCTGCGGAGCTTGCGCATGCTCAGGGCACCAATAATTAGTATTTTTTTCTCTAGCGTTGCAGAGGATCAGAACACGGGAGGAAATCCTCGGAAAGGCAAGACAAATCGGACTGGCGTGCTATCTCGGGGACGAAACCTGGGCAAATCTACCCCTACCCCTCTATACTGCACATGAGCCACAAAGTGCCAGTGGGCCACAAACGATGGCTAGTGGCAAGCTGGGATCTGCCCTTGAGAAGGAGTTATGTCGTATGGTAGTGTTGTCTTGTAAACAAATAAAATCACAATCCCAAGGCACTTAAATGGGTTAACTGGGTAATCCAATCCAGCACAATAATAATAATAAAAAAAAGTACAGTGTAGGAGTTGGGAAAACAGCAGAAATAACAACGATAAAAGGGGACTCCTCAGTTATTCGGTCAGCCGCGCTCCACATGGGACCCTGCTTGTTTTTTCCAAATGAAATGAGTTTGGCTGAGTGACTTGGCACTGACGCGTTTTCAAGTTGCTTAGCTAACTGGGAAAACCCTTTTTATTCCTTTACTTTATTTATTTATCTTTCTCTTTCTTTATCAATCATAAAGCACTTTTAGATTCAGAACCCGAACCCTTCCCCCCCCCCCCCTTCAGGATACATTATAGCTCTGCGATATATGATGGCGCGGTGTAAATGTTCTGACAGTCATGGCAATACCGTGGAAGTTGCCGGGATTGACTCAGAGTCTCCGAGTGAAGCGTTGCCTCCCCGGGTCTCAGGGCGACTTGTCTCCGCAACTACTCCCCACCCACTTTCCACCCTACTCAATGCTGCCTGTGCCTAGCCCTGCCCCTGTGAGCAGCTAGCCCAATCCCACCCAGGGCTGACCCCACCCATACAATCAGCTAGCCACACCCTTTACAAAGCCCCTCCGCCTTAGGGAGAGCTCCGGGTAGCCTACCCTGGGAAGTTTAAGGTAACAGTTGGACCTCAACTTTCATTCCAAAATAATGAAATTACAAGTGCCACAGTTAAGGACAGATTTTACCCCAAACGAGTTTGGGTCACCCTGTGTTACTGCTGAACTGACATTTATTGTAAATAAATGTAATTTATTGTAAACACAAAGCCATCTCCAATCATGGGGGGGGGGTCTTGCAATATCCAGGGACCTATTTACAAAACCTCCCACTTTGATATAAAAAAAAAAATGAAGAAGTCTATAAAATTCGCTCCATGGTCTAATGGTTCCTACAGATGCAAATTGTTTTTCCTAAATTGTGTTCCGAGGCTACTATCTGGGTAAAGCCCCCCAATGGCGGAGGAGTTATGATGTGTCGAAAACGAGCTGGGTTTAAATGGACATGTTGCAGTTGCTAGCCTGCATGACAACAAACGCGAACTAGGACTCTAAAAGTGACAGCTCTGAAGCTCTATTGTCGGATTAGGAGTGTAAAATGGAAATATGATTCCCATGCCAGCCAGTACTCAATGCAGCTTAAGTTCAATCCAACATCTGCAAGAAAAAATGGGAGATGAGTCACATTCCGTTTTTTGCCCAGGATTCGATCTGACCTCTGTAACAATAAGTACTTAAACTGCACATTTAAAAGCTTTCATGGATCGGGGACAAGCCTTTACATTATGCCATAGCCCTTGGGTATTATTTTCAGAGGCCTTCTAAGCACGATGGAGGTCTAGATCCATAGGAGCATCCTCGCTCCAAAGAACTTCCAAACAGTAAAGGGGGTTTTTTCCAAAAATAACCATTCTTTCGAAGAAAGGGAATTGTTTTTTGGGGTCTCAGTGTGTTGTATTGATTGGAAAATGTTGAGAGACTAGAGTAGGGTGACGGGACGGCTCTATAGGGGATGCTTATAGAAAATCTATGCTGTCACAATGTCCAAGGTTCTAAAGCCATAAAATTATAATAATGTGTATAGAAACGGCAGAAAATGGGCAATATGGCAACTTGAGTCAAAGACCCTAATTTAGTGTATGGAAGAAGGACGTGCCCCTTTGGTGTTGAGAAGCAATGCTTGTGGTCCTTCTCTTGCAGCAAATCTGTTAGGAGGCCTCCTTCTTTTTTCTGCATCTTCTGCCTTCCCGGTGTATAGGCCACCAAGGAGCAAAAGAAGATAAGCTTTTGGTCCTTGAGGGTAATTACCCAAGACAAACATTCATGGTGTTAAAAAAAGGGCAGTCAAGGGCTTCACGGTTGGTGGCGAAACCCTCAGCGATAACCGTCTTATTTCATTGGGTGAACATGTGCGAGAATAAGACCCTCTAAGATTATCTTCGGTATGAGATTAAAATGAACATTTTACTTCCCTTTGAGTGACCTTTATTGGTATTGATGGCCACTTCTACACATATAGTTAAAGCTGAAGTTTCTTCAACTTGGGCCAGATGGCTTCACTGTTCTCCTAGTTATAGAGCCGTCAGCGACGGCCACTAATTTAACTCCTATTATTTTAGGATTACCAGCGCTGTCATGGCTTTTACAGAGTCCGCTAGCACTAATGGAGTTAAACAGAAGCGGTTCTGTGCTTGATTTTTTTTTTTATTTTTTATTTTAACAGCAGCCGCGCACACTACGTTTTTTTGTATATATATAATATTCCATATTTTTTCTCCTCTCTCTCTTTCTCTCTCTCCCCTCCGAGCTCTGCGAGCAACAATTAAGTGCTTGTACTTCTGAGACTGAGGGATCCACAGAGTAGCTTTGGCTCGGAGCTGAGCGACGTCATGGATTCCTGAGTGTGAAGTTTGCAGGAAAGCCCTCAGTTTAGAAGATGGAGCGATTCCAAGCGTTCCCATAGCGATGGGATAAACAGGAGGAAACAGTGAGGGAATCCCGTTATTTTACACCATTCAAACATTATAAACACTCAGAGCGGGGAAGGAAGTGGCCTTTCCCTCTGCAGTAATCCAGATCACAGACAAACTCTCTCACTCTTAGTAGAACCCAGAGCTTCGCTGGTCCATCATCTCAGGGTCCCTCAACTGAAGAAGACATCCCACCCACTTCATTCACCCCTCGACTTTTTCTTCTTCTTCTTCTTCTTACAAGTTTGTTGAATATGATCCAGAGAAGACTTTTTTCTTACTGAAACATTTTTGCATCTTCTTTTTATTTTTGTTTTTTTATTTTTTTTTTATTGCCTTTTATCCAAATGCAGAGAGAAGCTGCCTGCAGGCTGGCACTCTATCACACCATGAGGTCTATGGTCTATCAAGGTAGGAAAATGGGGAAATACCTTGGGGTGTCACTCTAGAATGTAGACGGGTAATTAGATTATAACGTAGCTATATACATATACTATATCAGTGTTTATACATATACAGTATATAAATAGTTAATACACAAGCTGATATAGTTACGTGTCTAAAAGTTCGTATATGACTAATTATATACGTGCAAGTATCTAAAATATCTCTGTATGCAATATATATATAATATATATATATATATCTTGTAGATAATGTTTATTTTTTACAAAAGAACTATACTTATTTGGAATATAATGTACCTATACTATGTAGAATAATGCTGGGTGTTATATAGCATTAAACCACCTGTTTTCAAGCAAATAACTACAAATGTATTTGACTTGCGGTTTCGAGGAAGGACTACGTCGGTGAATAATGTAATTAGGGAATGGTTTATATGGATATATAATAAAAAAGGAGAAACCAGTGCTGTTGTTGTGTTAGCGATGTAGGAATTGGGGGTGTGACTGGGAGCAGGGGGATTCCTCCAGTCTCTTGCTGGGATACCCCCGTCAGATGCATCTATGGTCATTCTGACAGCTAGAGTTTTTAACTCTCGCAATGCTAAGTATGTAAGGCTGAGCACTAATCGGAAAGAATGTACCAATATTTAAAGTTCTATAATGGAGTTAAAGGTGAGATACATGCATGTAATATGTGTGTAATGTGTCTGGTAAAGGACCAACTTCTTGGTATCGCCTTAGATTCAGGAGCCATATGCCCCGTATACGTGTCTAAATTCCCTCCCTGTATTAACCTTTACTTCCTCTGCTGGGAAGCTGCTCCATTTATCCACCACCCTCGGCGATAACGCTGGAGTGGTATTCCAAAGCCATTGGTTACATCTGATTTGTCATGTACAGTATGTCCACACCAGTCAGATCAGATAACTTATTGCCCTCCAGAACTAGAACTCCCATCATGTTCTGATGTTCTGCCGTCTTTTGAACCGAAACTCCGATCACCCTCAGTCGGTTTTTCCTATCAGCTTCATTGGCTACCTTCGGTGATTGTGTGGAGACAAATTTGTGTCTATGAGACAACTAGTGGAACCTCAATATTTGTGAACAAATGTCTTCTATGTCGGGGAATTAAGGTAGAAATAAGGTAATACCATTAACGTTTCCATCATTGTCAGTTAAATCTGCTGTGCTGTTTATGAATCGGCTGTATATGAAAACGCGTTTCGCTTTGGGAAACGCAGTGGAAAGTCTGAAGCCTTTTATGATTCCTTTCGTAAGTTTGATGTCATATGGGCACCGGTTTGGGGAATACCATCTAATTAAAGCCAAATGAATGCAGTAACTATACACAGACTTTAGTTAGAACGCGGACGCAACTTGTATCGGTGGCCGGAAAAATAGTTTCCAATAACGTTAGGTCACTCATAGGCAGAAGTAAAGGGAATTCCACTCGGGGAAAACTTCTTATTAATAGTTTGCAGCTTAACTTTTGTGGTCCTTGGCTATTGGGAGGCTGCTGGTTGCCAAAATGTCTCCCACTCAGTTTTTGAAGAAAGTCCAATCTTATGCGGAGAGTATGAGTGTACTGCTAGGAGTCACAACAAGAAGAATCTGTCCAGTGCCCAAAACCGACCATACAATGAATAATTCCCAGAGGGTCGGACACCGTGACTCATTTTTCCTGTCTCGTTTCACCAGGGGGATACTTAGATATTATTTTCATGTGACATTTCAGACTAAAGCAGCCGTTTTCAGACAATTGACCCATTTGAAATGCTCACATTATTATTACGCATGGAGATATGGCGCTACACGTACCATCTTACACGTACAATGTTTTGGTCTATTTGGAGATCTTCATCAGCACCTAGAGGAAATGTTTCTACTTAGGTGCCATGCATTTTTAAACTCATTCACTATGCCCGTCTCTGACAAATATTCATTACATTTAGTTAAGTAATTAGTATCTTGTTATCCTGCTGCTTCTACTGGCCCTTTTTACATTGAAATGCTGGTCACTTAATGACATGATATGTTTTTTTTCCAGCTGGTGGGGGAAGCATTTTTGTGTTGCACCATTCATTTCCTGCTATGTCTGATTGCGTATACTCAGCCAAACGGTTTGTGCTCAGGGAAATTGCTTCCCCCAGCCTACTGAAGAACTGCTGTACAAAAGAGTTTACAGAGCTCCATTAATCAGGGACATCATTAAGCAGCATGTAGGTGTCGTGATTTCGTAAGGGAGGGAAGGGGGTGTTTTCTGTGGAGACAAAATGGCTCCGTGCATACAGGGATTCCAGATTAATAAAAAAATTAGGAAAACATAAATTATGAATAGCTTAACTATATCTCACTCCAATACCTTTAAAGAGCTTACAGTTCAATATGAATATCTGAATTTTCAGTTAATAGTGCGATGCGAAATTATTGACAAATCCTGAAATTGTACAAAGCAGACTTTTCTCATTACCAGTTACTAATAAAAAATATTTTTTTATGCTAATAATGCCCAAATTTGTTCTACAAATATTTTCTTCATTTATGAACGCAAAAAAAGTCCGGAATGTTCCTCTTAGACGAACATACTACCGAGGATTTAGCCGGCAAAGATGAGGTTAAGTTGACCACGTGTTTTATGATAAGCGCCTATTTGATCCCAACCTGCATGAATAATAAGCAAAAGAAAAGAGATCAGGGTGCTGACTGTAAAAAAACCAAAAAACTATTTAATATTCACTGGTTTTTCCCCTCCCCAACAGCTTTGAACATTTAGATGATAGAGACTTGACAGTCTCCCTGACCTTCCTACATCCCTATTATTATTGCTAAATTTATTTTCAAAAGAGTTGAAAGCAGCTGTAAAAATAGAGAACTGCACACAAAAAAAAAAAAGATGGAAAATACAATACAACAAATTTTGATGACTGTCACAAAACGAGAGTTGAAGGTTTCAGAGAAAAAATGAGATACCGACATAAAATATTCTGATATATATTATATATATATATATAGATCAATTAGATGTTCTGGCGCCTATGAAACAGCTGAGGCTAATTAGCGAGACAGACTCTTAATTTGTCAAACTCGTTAACTCTGAATGGAGGCTCATAGAATTACAAAATTTGTTGAATATCAGCAAGTCATGTGCTTTAACTTACGACTTTTGAATATTTTTAGCTGGTATTTGGTGCCAATAAAGTAAAAAAAACCTCCTAATTAAATGTATCAAACAATGAGAGAAAATCCCTCAGATTCTACCAATCGTTGAGAAAGACTATCCCACGAGTTATCAGATTGTCTATAAAAATTCAGGAAAACAGACACTGTTGATTAGCTTCATTTCTCGATGGTTGTCATCTAATATGCGCTCAGATGCAGGATAGTTGTTGTCATCATCCATGATCTTGGGAAGATGTGTCTTGAGATACCAAACCCCTCTTCTTCTCAGGGATTAGATTATCATACAAGACAAGGGGGGGATCCTAGCACTTGGTCTAAGTTCAGACAGGATGGTCAGCAGGCCATCAATGGATGGATATGCTACATGAGCATAAAAACGTAAGGCTCGGCTTCAGTCACTCTGACATCATTAAAACAGCTCCAGAGTTAAATTTCCAGGGCCACCTCTCCAGTCCAGATTTAAAGAAGTGGACAGGCCTGGCGTTCACTTAATTGCCTACAAACCTCTAGGGAAAGTAAACAATAGTATTCTGAACCTATGCACACCCCTGGAGTCTCTGGGCAATCCTGAAAAGTTCTCAAACTGGAGAATTATCATGGAATGTCCCAAACATTTCGGTTCTGTTGACGGTTACTGGCTGAGGGCACACACATTTACCATAAGAACCAAGTATGGGGGCATCTTAAGCAACCTAGATTCTCGAACACTGAGTTGAGTCCAAATACAAATGATTCTAAAGAGGTTGAACCTATCCTCCGAGACATGGAGAGCCACCAGCACATCACAATTCCTGGCCAATGAAAATATAATGTACTAGCTCCCTAGTAAATGTTCTAACTCCTCTACTAAAGATGGTAATATACGGTACTATTTTGGCCAAATCGCTACTGTTATTATTATTTTTTTTACACAAGGATTTTCTCTTAACCCTTGGCCTTGTCGTAGAACACAGTATGATTCTCACAAAAGCCAGCTTCTGAAAAATGATGTAATCCTCAATCGGGCTGAATTTTTCATTGTGCGCTTCATTTAAATCGCCATACAATGTCCAATTCAGCACATTTCGTTGGTATCGCGTATATGTGAAGAACCAGTGGCGGCTATCAGTAGCTGAGGCAAGGCCTTTGGAATTCGAAACTCGCTGCCAAAAACATTCGAGTGACTCAACTCATTCTCAGGATTTTATTTTCCTTTACGTTTGACGAGTGAAATGAATTATTGTCCCCCGGCTAAAATAGAGCTTGTATTTTTCACAACTACCTTCCCTTTCCCAACCGTGTTATGGTTTTAATATGAACAGTGCGCTTATTCAGCACTTAACCAAACAAGTAAGATGAAAGCGGCATTATAAATATCATATTTGTGCCGTTTCTGGAGGGGTAGAAAGCTTCACAGAAACCATTACAGACGCCAATAGGTCGATTATATTTTTGTTTACATTTTTTTGGAATAAGGAATCATTTAAAATCTTGGACATCAATGTAGTCAAAACATTTCAATATTCAATATTGTACTTTTGATGTAATAAACGAGTTTCCTATAGATCTCCATGAATGTTTAGGTAAGAGATTTAATTGCAGGAAGTCACTTGTTCTACCATAACTCACTGAATCGCAACCTACATAAAGAAGGCATTATTTCCAAGTGTGCCTTATATAGAGGGCCAGTCCTTCTTTGAGAGCCAAATCCTTCATTCCTCCCCTGATGCCCTCTCTTTTGTAGGAGTTTAGAATGTTTGCTGAGCATGAGGACATCACAGCATTCTACAGCCCTAAAAGCCCCAAAAATGTGTATATACAATGAATCTATTATGTAGAAGCATATTAGGAACCTGGGAGAAGGTCAGAATTGCTCAGGAATCCCTTAATTACTTTCGATGAGTGTCCCATGCCTGGGGTCTTTGTTTGGGGGCGTTCTAGGTTTGTGCCTTTACTGTAGACATGTTCTCTATAGATGTCCTTCCATTGCATACGCATCTTTGGCCAACACCTGGGGTATGACATCATCATTCCAAGCAGTCACCTGCAATGGCATAGTGAAGGGATCTCTTGCTCCCCTGTTGGCCATCAGGGTGAATAGCACCCAGTCTTCTAAGACACAACCCCTAATTTGCAAACGGAGGGGGTGAGAATTTTATAAGCAGATGCAGGACCCAGAAATATTCTTTCACAAGGCCCTAAGCCATCTTGGTCTGCTCATATGTTTAGGCTACAGTTAATATACATAACAATTAGCTTACTTTAGTGGAAATGTGCTCTAAATGGTGTAATTATAGGATTATCTATAAATAGCTCATAATGTCATCTAGCATTAGTAAGTTGGAGACACGTTCTATTCTACACACACACACACCCTTTTTCTGAATATATTACAGTTCTGGAAATTTCAAATAGTCAGACAGTAAAAGCGCTACTAGACATTGTGGTCTGCTGCAAAAATATAAATAAATAAAATAAAGACTAATCAATGTCTTTGACCGTTGGCAGGAGAAACCCATCAAATCAGGATTTTTTAGCCCCAATGTCTGCAAACTTTCACGTTGGAACGAAGACATTAGATCGGTAATTAGAGCAAATTGCTTGATGATGTGAGGAGGATTAGCAAAGTGTTCTTCAAACTCACTTTTCTCAGTAGCCTGATCCCCGTTCTGATCAATAAGTACTTCCATTACTTTTAAATAACTCGGTGGGTCATGGGTCAACGGCTTGGGGATTTTGTTTTTTTCTACTTTCAAAAAGGAAGTGAAGGAGTAACATAACGATGATACGCTCAGAATGATGGCTCTTATTTTAAAGCTATAGCCTCAGGGTGGTCTTTTCCACAGTGCGAAAGGGGCAGTTGGCCGACTATCCACCAGAACTGGGACCATACCTGAAAAGCTTCTAAAGGAGCTGACCTGGCCAAGGGATGTTCTCTATGTCAGGAACCTTCACCCAAACAGATCTAAATATTTTCTGTGCCATATGATACAGATTCCCCAATCAGCCATTTATCAATAAGAAGATTTTAGACAGGTATAAATGAAAACAGTGATTAAAACAATTCCTTTTTCCTTACAGAGGGTGGAAGCTCCGGGACCGCTTTTAAGATACATTGTGATAGATCAATCTTTTATATAATCTTTGTTTCTGGAGGTTGACATTTATTATTTATTAGCTGTGGTGTCTTAGAGACTAGACTCGTTACAGACTGCAGATAAGTGTTATTCTATGTGTCCTGCCACTGACCCGAGCAAAAAAAACTACTTTTTTTTTCTACATAATAAGAACATAATGTAAAAGAGTGAATTAATCTCTACTGAGAGATAATAGTTATATAAAATATGTTAGAATATATATATATATATATATATATATATATATATACACACATTCACGCACACACATTCATGCATACACACACACAGTATATATATTAACCAAGTTCTTATCTCACTGCCATATGTGCAAACAATACAATGTTTCCAAATACTCTACTAGAGAGATCTTTGGTTATTGTTCAAGGCCTGATTTTTTGCCGGGTTGTCTGGCCGTGTGCCTAGGGATGCCAAACCCCATCTACTTTCACTTTTCTTCTGCTGAAGCCCGATTCATGTGCCTCAAAAAGATGAAAGGATGTCTATCTTCGCTTAGTGGTAGATAGGTAGAACAGCCTCCCAGCAGCAGCGTTAGAAGCTAACACAGTCTAAGACGAGACCAACGGCTGATTAAGGTCGGAGTCCTTACAGCAGATGGGGCCCATCTGCCGGAGGATTCTATATCTATCTGAACCTCCAGCACTCAATGAGTCTCCTACTCAATGTATATATTACTTAATCGAGTTATAAACATATCTATCAGTTAATCTGCAATTAATTGATTATCTGGAATCCATGGACAGGTCACATGCATCGTGTAAAAGGAGTCATGGCTTGTGGAGTCCATTAACACGCTCCCTTCGACAAGTTTAGTGCTCGTGGAATATGCGCGGCCATAATCCCTCTCAGGTGAATCATACAGCACTGAAAGAGTTCATAAAAGACCCGGCGTAAAACACGCCTCCTGTCGTTTCTTTACGAGCTATTGGTGCTCAATGCATTTTTCATGTTTTTTCTTTTTTTTAACTATTTACATACTAGACTAGAGAACACAGAACTAGTAAACAGTATCCATCACAGCAGAATGATGGGAGTTATAATCTAACAAAAAACTGAATAATAACACTATCTATCTATTATATATATATATATATAAGATATTTATAATTATCTGCAAACTTTATAAGTAAAAATGTAAATTTTTTGCCCCACATTTGCGGTGCTTCGAATTAAGATTCCACGTAAATTTGTTTTTATATTTTATTTTTTTTTACCACCACACTATTATCGCTTAAAAATAATTTTATTCCTTGAAGAAATATTTTGGGTCACAAATAAACTAAGCGCTTACGTGAGCTATTCCATTATTCTAATCGCTAAAAAGCGGTTTCAGAGTTTGTTTATCTTTGAAGAAGAAAAAAAAAAAAATGAAAGTCTTTTGTTCAGCCGATTGTATCACCGGCAGACCGTGTCACAAAACACTGCCAGTCCTGTCCTTCGCAGCAACCAACACCGCGTTCAATATTTAAAAGGGAAGGAAGAGGTTCGGAGATCGCTAGACTTGTTCCTGTTTCAGGCTTTTAAAGTAACGCTGCAGTTGTCCCCAGTTGTGACTCCAGAACACGCCTCTCGGCAGCAGGTGTCGGCCGACACATCAGGAAGTACCTTTATTGGAGCTGTCGTGCTAATTTCACACACTTCAAAGATCTCTCGTTATCGACCTTCCTTGACCAAAGCCCATTTTCCGTCAACTCAAACTTCTGCGGTGTCCGCATCTCTAGGTGGGACCTCTTTCTCGTCCCGTGGCCACCTGTAGCATCTCCGAAGACACCTTGGAAGCCGGTGATACATCACCTACACCAGCGATCGTCTCTTCTTCACTTACACCGGTGATCGTCTCTTCTTCAATGTGCCCCGAGAAGAACCGAGACCTGTTTTCGAAAGGTTTAAGGGTCACTTTGTGAATTCCAGGCCGTGTATATACCCGTGCGGAGGTCTCTGGATTTATCCTCTTGTCTCTGTCCCAAGGAGCAGCTTCTGGGCTGCAGAGTCCTTTTAGTCTGTAGCCATGAGCTACACAGATAGATCACCCGATCCTTCTCTGTCGGGGGGCTACGACCAGATCGGCAGCCCTGAAGATGAACTGGATTTCTCTATCCTGTTTGATTACGATTACCCCATCCCCGTAGAAGGTTTGTCGTGATAGTTCTTATGTGTCCATTCTTTAAGTATACAATGTGTGCGCGAATGAATTCAAGTCCAGGAACCAATTTACAATTTCTCTCAAATCTAAAGTCACAGAAACAAAAATATTTTGTAATTTGATTGGCGCCGTTTGGGGAGGAATTTTGTAATATTTTATAGGTGTGATATAGGACCTAAGCAAATGGTCTGGTAGGTAAGCATTGCAATGCTTTGCTTTTCAGCATCAAAGGGGTTAACGCAGTAATTAATTGTAATGATACATTTATAGTATCTGATATGTGGATGGATTTTATGATGTTGCCATTTAATGACAATTATTAACTTTGCACAATGCTGCATGTTTTATAAACATAGAAATGATTATTATTATTATCATTATAATTATTTGCATAGTATATAAAATATCATTATTTGCATAGTATATAAAATATTATTATTATTATTATTTGCATAGTATATAAAATATTATTTCTAGTATTAACCATATCTCAATAACATATGATATAATATAAGTAATCAAAGAGGCTGAACGTATGTTTCTCATGATCCTTCACTGGCTGAGGATGATGAGAGTGGTCGTAGCATGACCAGTGCACATCCCTGTCGTATCCATGCAACTCAACATCCACCAGATGATTTAGTTTAGGAGTTTAGGGAAGAGATTACTTGACAGCTCAGGTCCTCCATGCTATGTCAATTAAGGGGTTAAACACAGGCTGTCGCGGATTTGCATAATACTTTGCGCATTCATGTGCGGTATTTTTGCATGAATATAGTTTGTATGTTGAACAGATATTTACATGGCTATTTAGGATCTCTTTACTAAGACAGGTACTAACGTTGGCAAAATAATTATAACAGTTCCTAAAATAAAAACATAGGTATGACTTTTTTTCACCTCCAGGACCGCACCTTAAAGCAACCTTCACTATCTCAGTGATGTCCCGCGTGACCTAAGGTCTGGTGCATCGTAAGGAACACACTTTAACATCTAGCCAGGCTGCAGGAAAGGCTGTGATGTCTTTCAACCCTTGCCAGGTTGTCCTTAAAAAGGAACCAGGTTGCCAATGAGCCCTGGCAGGGTCAGACTGGCAACGATGGGCCCTTTCAGGCCAGTGACCTCCTGATGGTGATGTAATCTACAACAGATCTGTTCCAACATCATCTACAGCTTTACAGATGTTAACTAGAGCCGGTCTCTCTAAAGATATCCCCCCAGATTGTATGCCAAGGATTACGCCACAATCTAGGTTAGATCTGGATGGGATAGGAAGCTCCACTAACTTTAACAACAGCTAAAATTCAACATAGATAAATCTAAGGTTACGCATTTGTTTGCTGGAAATAAGCATTAAGGTCTTACACGTTTAATGGATTAAGTATTTAATGGATTCATGGAGCTGTGTTCTGGGAATACTCGATTGATGGCAACGTTTAGACATTCATGCTCTCACATCCAACTTCACTTGGTTTTGTGCACCATACGGTCATGTCTAAGGGGTGACCAGAGAATGAATCTCTCGTTACTGATACAGCATTTTGAGGTCCGTTCCCCATAAGAACGTTCATGTGCTTTTGAAATCAGTTACATGAAACGAATCAACCAGCTTGGGTCCCGCCAAGCGCTGAACCTGAAGGACTTCTGCGTTTTTTGTTTGGTTACTTGCTTATATGTTGGCACAATTACTCGGATTTTGGTGTAATTTTGCATGGAGGAGCATTTTTGTCTCTGATAGAAGTTTCTAATGTTTATTACATGGATTCAGTGAATCTAATCTGATTGACTAACTGATTCTGGATCATTGCTTTTTTATATGAGGGTTTAAAAGTAGCAACAATGCGTTGAAATTGCAGGCAACGTATTCTATATTGATGAAGATCTCTTTTACCGTCCAATATCTAATCTTAAAATTCTCTAGAAATGTATTTTTTTATTTTTTTTTACTTGCCAACTGTCGGGTTAGCTGCCCTACTAGTGACAGATTTTAACTTCATTAAATGGATTTATTGAGACCACTTGTAGCTTTTTATATCTCGTTAATCTTTTAAAAAATAAGTTAAAAGAAAGTTAGCGACTCTTTTACATGTGGGAAAGAACCTCTATATTATCTTAAGCGCACCTTAATTATCTTCATCCCGCGATCTAAGGTTGTCAGAACCAATTAGCTTTTGCCAAAGGGGAGGGGCAATGTCATAGGTAGGTGTGACTATGCAAACCCTGTGAGCAAAAAGTTACTAAAGTTGCTTGCACTAGCATATTAATTTGGAGCACTTATATATATATATATTATTTTAATCTGTATATACCATTACATACAAGGCCGGACCGGGGATAATAAGGGCGCCCTGTCACTTTAAGACCAGCGGCCGCCTAGTGTGGCCAATGGCTGGATATGACCGGCCAGATAGCCAAAGGTTAAGTTTAGTAAGCCTATAGCTATATTACTTCTTTTTAGAGGGTCTGGCAGAGGCAACCAGTTGAAGTGTTAAAGTCACGAGTCAAACCTGATCTGTTTATATTGTTTATTCATGACAGCATCTGCAGGGATTTAACCCTTAGAGCCTCGGGGGGTTGCGGAACACATTTCACCCTCTCGCCTTTACGTTAAAGAGAAACAGATCCGGGATTTAAGTCCATTTGCAGGTTTCGCATTTTACCGCAAGACCTCCTGTAATCATCCCAAAGCCGTCACCAAGACTTACAGAGAGATACAGAAGGAATATAAATATTGTATTGGCACTAACAACAGTTTCAAAACCCACCCAGAGTACAGTTTGAGTTAAGTACCTGCCAAGTGTCCATGTTAAGGAGGGATAGTCCCACTTTGGACCCAAATCTCTATGCCTCTCTCGCCCCTTCTTAATTTTGTCACTGTAATGGTTAATATCTCTTTACGACAATACCCCAGGAAAGAGATTAGAATTCACCAGGCACCTAACAGGATCTAAGGCCCCTAATCGCTTGCATGGGAAGCGCATATAAACATAATGCGGCATGCAATCAGTCATGGATGGTTCTACTGAGTTTCCCAAACTATCAATTTTTTTTTCTATATTTTAAATTTTTTATTTTATTTTTTTTGCTATTTTTTTAATACGCATTTAATCATTTAATAAAAAAGGTGTGTTTTTTTTATTGTTTGTTACAAAAGAGGAAATTGTGAGTCACACGCGGCACTGGGCTGAAGTGCTTCTAAAAATGTTTTGTCGAGATAATCGAGGGAATAAATGGGTTAATAATAACCCTCTGAAGGGCAAGAGTGCATGGCACTTAAAGAGTCATGTCGGTAGCGGTATATGTGTTTGCAAACTGTAGATGTAATCTGTAATTACTGCTAATTATTTAAAGTACAGGTGCTTATAGCGGATCAGCCACTTTCCACATTTTCTTAGAGTTATATACACTAAAGAAACCATGTAACCATGTTTACAGATTAAAATAAACCATTTTAACGTCCTGTTCACAGGATTTGCAATATTATTCCTGCCCATTAAGCAAGATCTCCGTATTGTAATGTTGGTCATTGTTGTTGGTTCAGGCAGCCATTGCCAGGATGGGGTGGGCAGACGCAATAGAACCGTAAAACAGGAAGTTGATGACGCTGGCTCTGCCACAAGCTGCCACCAATCTCAGCTTCCAGGAAGTGAACTTTTAAACTATATTTTCTGCAAAACAATTACACTTATTGCCGTAAGATACACTTATTATATCTGTACATGTACAAGGCAGGGTGACCCCATCGGCCATTTCGCCACCAAATTCTACTGTAACCTCTGAGATGGGCCAAGTTGCCCCTTTGGATGACAAGTACCCTTGTCTACTTCTTCTCATATGAGGAGACATATAAAGGAGGTCATTTAGGGTACATTTTTTCCTATACATTTTATTAGCGAAACAGCATGTGTAAAAACAAAGAATTGCATGAAAAGGCGCGCTGTGCCTTCAAGACATGAAGCTATGGAATATGATGTCATATATTTGAAGCAGGAGACCAGTGCCCCCAAGGTCTAGGCCTAGTTGGCCTAGGCCAGGCTACGTCACGGCCATTCTGTATATTTTTTATCTATACATTTGCTACCAAATTGGTTAGCAAAATGTATAGATAAAACATTACACAGTAAACGTTAAATTACCCTGCCTACAAAGCTTGTTATTACTATATTGCCCTAAATACCTTTTTCTTATTTATTAATTGACAAAAATATATATTAAAATTGCTGTGGGCCACATATTTAGGGCTTTGGTTAAAGTGAGCTGTATATTTCTGATATAATCCCCCTTTATTGCCAAAGACAGATTCCGGTAACAGTACCGGCTTTGTCCTCCCTGCCTGTGCTATAAAGGCCTTAAGGAGCATTATTTAGAATTTATGAGACTATTTCAGTTTTTCATATATATATGAGCACATGATGTCATTATTTATGTAATAAATCCCAGGGTGAATTATGTGACTTTATCTGATGGGAGTCAACATTCAAAATTATGTATTTTAATCTGGTCCATCATTATATTAACTATTTTGTTTGGTTATTTGATTCTATGACCATCAGTACTAATTACTAATTGATTTTAATTGTAAACAACTGGAAATTGTGTAACAATATTTACCTAGTCTTAAAAAGACCCTTCTTTTTCCAGAAGAACCGACTCCTTCACATAAAATCATCAGCCCACCTGGAGTTGCGTATCCTCATGACGATGGCTCCGAATACGGCCTCAAGCCATACAGTCTTCTGGCTTGTCGCAGGCCCTCTGCAGATCCCATGGCCAGATATGAACAGACAGATAGTGTAGGGTCAAAATATTTCTTGGACCCGCTAAAGGCTGCTGGGGCTCCAGCTTTGAGTCCAAGGATTGAGATCACGCCATCTGAGCTGATGCACTCAGGGGGTTCATTCCGCATCAGAGATTCAGATATTGCGGTAGATCACCAGCAGAACTCAGCAGCTACTAGCCCAAGATTGCTGCCAGTCCCTGGTTATGAGGGCTACAGGGAGCCGCTTTGCTTAAGCCCAGCTAGTAGTGGCTCATCAGCAAGTTTCATATCAGAGACTAATTTTTCTCCTTACACATCACCATGTGTTTCACCCAATAGCGGTCCTAATGATGACCTGTGTCCACAGTTTCAAAACATCAATACTCATTATTCTCCTAGAGCTTCTCCAATAATGTCACCACGGGCAAGCATCACAGACGAATCCTGCTTGGGACCGCACTCTCCTTCCCCTCGACCGAACTCACGGTCATCGTCCCCTGGCTCAAAAAGAAGGTACTCTTGCGCTGATCTCTACACTGGTCAGCAAAGCACAGTTTCTCCACGGCAGTCGAGAAGCCCTTCTCCTCAACCTACTCCTCTTCCCCACCGAATGGATGGCATGAACAACCTTGTAGACCATTCATTCGCCGTACCATCAAAAATGTGGAAAACCAGCCCTGATCCCTCACCAGTGTCAGCCCACAAGACTGTGCCATGCCACCTTTATCCGAGCGACGAGTACCTGGGGAGTTATGAGCAGGAGGAGAGGAAGAATTCAGATCCTGGTTCAATCTTACTAATGCCACCAACTTGGCCTAAGCCTCTTGTTCCGACGATGCCTTATTACAGGTATGTACAATTTTTATCATTTTTTTGTTTGTTTTTACCGTTTTCTGTTATACTTTGTGAGCCAGATAGTTAACCAATCATCATTATTAAAAGAGTCGAAGGATTAGGCACAGATAATAAAATGCCGTATTATCTATGAGTTGTCACGTGCAACTTACTTTATAGCAAAGGATTCTGAGTCATCTGCCCAGATTAAATAATTACGAGTTTGTTTAGTGGCCGTTCATTCTTTCCAAGATAATATTTGTTATGTAAGAAGCAGAAGGGCAAGTGATGACTTCATACTTATCAATGATTACTATGGATAGGGCTGACCCAGACATGGGCTCATTCACTTCCACATAACTTCATCTGATTTTATTAATGGACTCGCCAAATAAACCAGAATCCCTGACTCCAGTGGAAACTATTACAGTGTGGAATTATGGCATATTATTACTGGTGAACATTATCCAGACTCCCAGGCTGCATACTTTGTATGTATACTTTACATTTACGAGCGAGGCATACCATTGGCCAGAATCCTTGCTTGCACTCTAATAGTGGTGAGAGAATGGTAGATAAGTGGAACAGCCTCCCCACAGAAGTGGTAGAGTGTAATACAGCGAGGGTATTAAACATACATGGGATAGGCGTACCCCTCCTGAATCTAAGACAAGACCAACGACTGATTAAGGTTTAACTAGACGGGGGCCGAATGGGGCCGATCTGCCAGCAGATTCTGTGTTTCCGACTTCTATACGCATTATAACTAAGGGGTAGGGCAGACCAGAGTCCACTACGATTGGCTGGAATTAAGCCTATGTATCCGCTAACGGCCATCCCAGCAAACTATAATGTGATTGGCCCTTTTTCTAGCACTCATTAAAATCCCTTGCAGAATGCTTTTTGGTTATTTAGTTAACCCCTTTTGGAGCGATTACGTCACACTATATTTATTAATAGCGCTCTAGCAGATTCCGCAGCGCTATTACAATAGGGAGACAGTGAAAATTAACACTAACGTTTACATTGACAATATACAATTTGACAATAAGATTAACGGTTAATGTTTTAAAAGCAATTAAAAAAAGTAAAAAAAAACTGTGAATATACAATAAGCCTAAATTTGTAGGAATGTCTTGTTTTCACTTTAGACAATATCAAAAAAAGTCAGTTGAAAGCACAACTTTACAATATAAATGTAGCATTATTCCAATGGTGAGCACAGTATGTTTGATGTATGTTGATAACTTACCTTTGAAACCTTTAGTCATCTCACGGAATATCCGATCGAAGGTGCTAACGCAGCATTTTCCATCCATGCCGTATCTGTGTTGTAAAAAAAAAATGAGAATTTTATGTTTTATAGTTTTGTAGGGTAATAAAACACAACTTATTAAGCTCAAGTTAATTAATGAGTTTTTTAGTAGTTCAAAATGAGCTCCGGTTAGTATATTTGAACAATAATTATAAAAAAAATGCTGCATTAATTTAAATAAAAGTAAAAAAATCAATAAAATTTAATATATAATAATAATAATAATAATAAATAATATATATTTATACAAATCGGAAATAATTTTATGGGTGCCCACTATGCCCAAAGGCAACAGGGCTTTAAATTACTTATTTTTTTTAAGGAAATCCATTCCGTAGAGATCAGTTGAATATGTTTTATTGATTAATCTGCCGGATCACATTGCACAATATTAACTTTTAGAACTATATTTTTATAACCCACAATGTCTCAAGAACACAAGAAGGTTACTAGTCGTTAAAAATATATTTTTCTAAAATATAAATGTAATGTGTAATTTTTTTTTTTAAATATGAAGTCCGGATAAACAGATGTTGAAACAAGACATTATTTTTATATAGTCAGCAGAAGTCAGACCTAATCAGAAACATATATTTTCGTATATTTTATCACTTGAGAAAGAAAAACATCATTCTGGCCAGAAGTCTGGAAGAATTCATAAAACAGACTAGAATTGTTCAAAATCATTTACTCTAGTAGCAGTATTGTCACATTTCTAACACTTTTATTAAGATTTCACACTTTTTAGATAAATAGTTAAAAGCGGGTGTTACTGGGAAATGAAGTGGGATTGAAGGGGTCACTAATACTTTTTATATACATAGATTTTATATAAAAAAATATTCTTGGGGGAAAAAAATCACACATTTTATCGAAAGACAGTAATAATTGCATTAATGGTTTAAATTTAATCTGAATATTAATTGGCTACTTGGCGTTTGTAACCAATGAGATGACACTTCAAAGCAACCAATGGTATTTTTTCTATTTTTTTTTAATGAAATATGTTATTTCCGCACCTTAAAATATATAGGATATGTTTTACTAACCAAACGAGGTCTGTAAGTAAAAGCATTATAAAGACAGAGACCTCTGTGTGTAACTGCTCCGTAGCCGCGTATATCTCTTGGCCTTCCTATTAACCGCAATGATATGTCTGCTTCCTGTGTGGCCAGTCAGGAAACTTTCATCTTAAACGCAGAAACGTAGAATTTGACGGCAGATAAGAACCATTCGGCCCATCTAAACTACCCCTTTTTTCTACTGTAAGGACTCAAACCTTTATCAGCATAATCATAATCCTCTTTTGGTGGTTTTCGCATTGAGCTCACCTTTGGAGCCAAGGGTAGTACCCATGCATTCACTGGAGAAATGAACTAGGTGGAAGGTCCATGCTGGCCCCAGTTCTCAAGACTATTTTTCACACTTGGGTGTTTAACAGGAAGACATAAGCCACCCAAGGCCTTTGATAGTAAAAATCCGATGGTCCAGTAACCTTGGGTTTCTTATGGCTAATGACGCAGGTACATGACAGAAGACTCTGTCTTTTTGTGCTACAAGCATAGGCCTCACAAGCTCTCCAAGACAGCTATAAATGCTATTTCCAGGAGGTACAGAACTTCTAGGGCCCTAAAAAGTTCCATTGAAAACTCAACTATCCCCTTAGTATAGAATGACGCAATGCCTTCAGACTCAGGTTCTCCCAAACAAAATGAGTTACCTATAAACATACTACTGATGGGAGTGGGTTAGTAGTTATGATGTAGCCAAGGATTCTAATTTACAAAACCGGTACTTCATTTCCATAAATGTTATTTTTTTTTTACCCAGCATTCCCGTCGCTTCTCTACCTTCCCTTGAGTGGCCATTGACGAGTCAAGTTGGATCTTACGAACTTCAGATTGAAGTGCAGCCCAAGCCACACCATCGTGCGCACTATGAGACTGAAGGTAGCCGCGGGGCAGTGAAAGCCACGACTGGAGGCCATCCAGTGATTCAGGTAACAAATTCATTATATTGTAATAACCACTGAAACAAAGTTTTTTATTCAGTTTTCATGTCAGCTTTCAATGTAAACACTAAATTAGAAACTGTCTACTCATCCAACTGTATACACAATGCTCTCACGATCTTCTTATATTCATTTTCAATGTTACGCAAATCTAAAGTGACTGGGGGCAGCCATCTTGTTTTTCTTAAAGCCTCACAAGAGGTAGTTTTCACGTTTAATATGATATATATGAAACAGGACACCATTGATCATTCTAAAATGTGCGTTTACTCAGCATTCTGAAATCAACGCCTGCAAACTCTAGAAAATAAACCCTGTATCTTTTACTTTCTTCATCAGCAAAATATACTTCTTCTCACAGTCGCTGATACTTCTGCTTTAAATCAGTTCACTTCCCTATTTCCACTATGGTTTAAGTAACACATCACCCAAGTCTGCAGTCTCGAGAACAAGAACCTAGGAAATTATTTACCAATAACTTGGTTTGTTTGCGTTACATGCCACTAATCTGATGCAATGGAGGGTAATTAATTTGCATACAAAGCCGTGATAAGAAAAACAAAATGGAAATAACCGTATTACCCCAAGAGAAAATAGAGCATCTAGTTGAAGTTGACATTGATTTCCGAGGTCATGGAATCTTATGTAACTTCACACATATATCTATGTTGGCCTGATAAAAGGAACCAACTAAATAGGAAGTTCTGAAAAAAAGTATTGGCCATAAATACTATTTTTTTATTCACAAGAACAAGAGAGGAACCTCAGTGGGCCTCCACGACCTGAAGTCCACAGTAGAACAGTAGTAACCAATAAGTAATTAGAACTATGATTAACCAAACGTGTTTGTTTGTAATCTTCTCTTCTCGGAGGTTACTTTGTTCAGCCATTATAGTGATTTTTTTTTATTTAAAAATATTAATATTCTTTTAAGACTTCAGCCAGTTAAAAAGAAACCGCCGTAATGGGTGGCAGGTGCTTGCGCAAGCAGCGTACTCTACGGCAGAGACGCAAGCGACTCCTTTCATTTCAATACGTTTTATCAAACATCCTGCCTGCAAAGCCCTACATGGTTTATAGATTTTTTTTTCTTTCTCTCTCTAAAACGAGGGGGGGGGAAGACGAAGATCCTGCCACGTTGGTTATATGCTCAAAGGCAAATAAAATTGTTTGAGTGTGCGGATGAGCGAGGTTTCATTATCGGCAGGCAGGAGTCAAGCTGGTTAGCAGTACCAATAGAGAGGTTCTCTCTGTACGAAACAAGCGATGATTGAATTTTGTTTGCACAAGCTGGGGGGGGGGATTTCAACAGAAGGCTCGAGAGACAGCAAAAGCACGTTCCTTTGTTAAGAACCTGTCGCAGACTCCCCGGAGGGTCTGTCTAAAAATAGGGACGTATGCCGTTTTTCTTGTGCGTGCAGTCTTTTTTATCAGATTACTTTTTTTTTTTTTTTTGTCTTTCTAGTTTGGAAAATTTTACTTTCTGCAAATGTTATTGTCAGTGAAAGATGAAGAACAATTGGGAAGGTCTCAGGTTACCTATCGCTTGTTTCCCTTGAAAATGAGTTCCTAGTTTCTAGACACAGGGAGTTATCCCTGCAATATACCACTTCTGGAATTAAAGTAACCGTAGTTAAGTTTAAGAAAAGAAGAACGTAGTAGGAGACTTAATAATAGAACTTATTTCCAATTTAGAGTCAGGAGATCAGGGCCGTAACTTCCTTGGTGGAAGAGGGGCAGCTGCTCTCCCGGGGGGGCACCTTCTTCTGCCTCCAGAAGCAAATGTGGCATCAGCAAAGGGTGCAAACTCCAGGTGTAAGGAGCCATGGTCATGTAAGGTTTTCAATGGTTAAATTGTTATAAAATAAGCCATTTTTAATCTTTGCGCTCTAAGAATATTTTTAGCTCTGTTTCACAATTTTCACCATAAAAGCAGCCACCTTGTGACATTGTAGGGTAAATGTAACCCTATGGATACTTGTTTTCATCTTGTGGCAGGGCTGATTCCTTCCCGCACAAGCTCAGCCATATTTTTTGCTAAAGACCAACCAAGATGGCAGGGCTTCCCAGCAATCAAACAATGTCTCTTCTTCTCGGTGTCACCTAAGGTCCACCACAAATGCCTTGGTCTTGCTTGGAGATGAATGTTTTATTTGTACATCGAGTTCCAGGTGATTTTTATTTAGAGAACAAGGTCAGAGACTCGTTTCCTTCTGCGTTTATTTAAAGCACCTTTTTTTTAAAAAAAAAAAATTTAAGTGCCATAACAAGAACGATGGGGCTTAACACCGGAAGACGTGTTAATTTCCTCTTTTGGTGATGAGAAATGGCAGGCAGTGGTATTTTAGGTGGCATTGCGAATTTAAGGAAGGAAGTTACTATAAAAGACAAGGGAACATAAGAGTTTGTATGTGTTTATGCGTGTGTATGGCAACTGGAATTAAGTCCTGGGAACCACTTTCTAGACACTGGTTTGGCTATTACTGTAAACATATCTCAAATAACATGTAATACCATAATTTGTATTGAGGGGGCCCTCCCATGGACTATGGGTCATATTTATGGGTCCTGTGTTATATATATATATATATGTGTCTTACGCTGTCTGAATCCTCCGACGAGGCAGAGCAGAAAGCATTCAGGGGGTGCCAATAATTTATTATTTTATTAGTCATTTTTTTTAACTGATAAAAAAAAACAAACAGCGTCAATAATCAACACATCGGCCATGTTTGTATGGCGGCTTTTTATAATTGAAAAGAAAAAAAGGGAACGCGGTAACGGAGAATGACTATAAGAAAAAAGCCAGAGTACGGTAATATGGTAAATCAAAGCCTCCAGCTTCAGATTATTACTGAAGATACGCAGATGCACGCAGCACCAAGGTAGCAGAACTTTGCTAAATTATTTACAACCCACATAGCTACATTTGTCTCGCATTATCTGTACAAGAACGTCTATTTTCAGCCTGGCTGTAAAGGGAAATCATACTCTTCCTTTTCATAATAGGGTTTAGAAAGTTAGAACTTTTACCTTTTTCCGTGTGTTTGAAGGATATTGTATTGAAAATATGCATTTTGCATGATATTAGAATAATTAGCCCAAATATGTCAATGACAGTGCCACCATTTTGTGCCCAATAACGTAACGCTACATTTTACACCGTAGTGCTGATACAATAGAGGACAGTGAAAATATTTAAGAAAGATTATTTAACATTGGCGATAACATTAAGACATACTGGTGCAGAAGTAGAAGTGGGACCTGCTCTCATGAGCTTACAATCTATTTTACAATCCCTGCACAAAGCCTGTGGCCCATCCAATGTCAATACTTGGTAGAAAGGTAGACGTTATAAACTTTAGAGACCCTTAGTATTGAAGTAAGACAAAGTCAGGCTTACACATACACATAGAGACCAGGAAAGTAAGGACCATGCTTGGTCACCTCTAGGTTAGCACCACAGATCAATACATCTGTGATGCCCCACTCACCTGGGCAAAAGATAGACAAAAGCCCCCAAGCTTTGCCCAACACACTTTTGTCTTAATGGGTTGGACAACTTCTTTCCTCTTTGTGACCTTGGTCTTTTGCCCATGTTGGAGGTCAAGGATGACCACCATCCATTGACGTTTCCTCCTAGACCCTAAGAGAGCAAGAGACCCTAACACACATAGACACATTCTGATTACCCATCTCATGGTTATAATATCAGTCCGGTTGTGAGAAATGATTAAGAACACTTTTCAGAAGAAAAATAGGATCTTTAAATCCTAAAATAGTATATGGAAAGACAGACATTACGTCTGGATTTTATTCGCTTGTGTGGCAAATGTGACTCAAAGCTGTTGGTTCCTATCCAGCTTGAACTGTGTACAGTTTATAGGGGATTATATATATTTATGTACACTTTTGATATAAAGCTCACCTTTTAATGCAAATAATTTCCTTCCCAGGTGTTGATGGCATTATGAAATATTTTGCCTTTTCAATAAAATTATATTCAATTTGATTTAACCATTTGAGGACTAGGGAGGTGAACAATACGTTGCTTTGGACCTCATATGGGAATTGCCAGAAATGTAAAAAAAAAAATGGGTTAAATTGGTCAGTTTTACCTATTTTCTTATATTATCTTTAAATCTCTATGGTGTCATATGCAGACAAAATGATGCATTTTACACAAGGCGCTGCATGATGTCATGGTTATGTGTTAAATAATTTTAACACATATTTCTCTTTTAATCAATCAATATATATATGTAAAATGAATTAAATTTAGTTAAGGGGGCCACATATCTAGTCTGCTTACTTAGACATAGCTTTTTTTACATTTGGCTTGTCCCGATGGTAGCAAAATGGTTAATGTGAACAAATTAGTTTCACCTTCTTTTCTGCACATTTCGAGATTTCTTGAGAAGAGCTATAAATACATTTACAGCAGATTTAAATACATATTCTTAAATTTAATGATTAGAATTTCCTTCATAAGATTTTAGGTCACAGAAGGGAAGGTGTATGTTTCTGATTCACGATATAATCGTTATGGTGTAATGCCAGACTCTACTAGTCTCCGGTCTGCCCAGGGGTAACGCGAGCCAATTTCGGACTAGGGCTTCATAAAAGAGCAGACAGTCTACACGCCAAGGTGAATGAGTACATATTTGGCAGTCTTAAATAAGGTGCTCAAATAAAGTCACTTATTTTGCCAGATGATCACATTAAGGAGGGCTGTATAGGTGAACCAGGAGTCTTTGAGATGACTAAATAATGCGTGAAAGGCAAGAAAGAGTTAAATTTTTCCTATGGCTGCCATCTTTGCGATATTGTAGAAGACCAAGGCTGTCCAGGGGATACAATGATCACTATCTCTGTAGGTTTTTTACAGAAGGCATACAATCAATGTAGTGGGTTAGGAGTATTTTAGTCCAGCTATAGAAAGGAGAGAGAGAGAGAGAGAGAAAAAAGAAAAAAGAGAGATAGAGAGAAAGAAGGGAAAGAAAAAAGAAAGAGAAAGGAATATTATATTATATAGGCAAGACACAATGGGAGTGGCAGCGTATGGAACAAACATTGATGGAATGGCATACCTCCCAAGTGTCCTAGTGTTCCTAGACTGTTCCAGATCCTGTCCTGCTTTTTTTGGGGGGGAGGGGGGCTCAGGGCTAAGGAGCAAAATCAATGGAGGTCTGTAGTGTTGCAGATTTTAATTTAATGTCAATCACAAAGCCTAATGTTGTTACCTAACCTTACTGGGGTAAAAAAAAAAAATCAAAGATGGTTCCCCTGTCATGGGCCAAAGCAAGCATTATAAGGCCACAAATACCCAGTGTGTAGTCCTTCTTAAGTTTAAAGGCGCTGGCATGCGGATTCAATATTTTGGCAACTTGTCAAGGGGCTTTAGAAGGCTTTTGATGTGCGGCAAACCTTCAAAACTGAAGCTTTTTTTTAAAAACTCTACCCTGCTTTTCAAATGTTAACAACAAATGTCGCTTTTATAGCGATCGCATTTAAAGAACCCCCTTTTTTTAATTTATTAACCAGGCTTTGATTTGGCGACTGGTGCCTAAAGGAATATTAAACTTCATCTAAGCGTTTCTCCGAGGATCTAAGGCAGGCTCCTTGCGGTACTGGGTGCTGCTGGCCCATGAGTGCTACTCACTGTCAGGGTTTCCCACAATGCTCTGTTTGTGGTTTGAAAGTTCTTACCACAATTCCATGGTCAGCATTTCATGGCTGTTGGGGGTATAGCTAGAAGGGTCTTTTTTTTGAAAAGGAACTGGCATACATTCTTAAAAAATTGAAGGTTTTTTGAGCAAAAAGTGTTCAAGAAAATGTGTTAATACCCAGAACCGGATTTATAGCTGATCCACGCCTAGGCATAAATCTTAGGCCCCACCACATGCGGTTTTACCCCTGTAACTACGTTGCAAGATGATTTAAAGAAAAAAAAACGTGTCTAGTAAAAGGCAAAATGAGAAGCTTTGCTGACCTTACAAAAAGAAAGTTACAATACCTACACAGGGACTAAACTTTATAGATTTCTTCTTATTTCTTCTTATCTTAATTCGTTGTCTACTTTACAACCCCTCCCCCAAAAAAAACAAGAATTAGCCCATCAAGAAACACATTTTGATGCTAAAATTCATCCACTTTCCAAAATTCCACATATTGGTTATGTAATATCTACATATAAATACATAAAAACTATTTTAAACAGTTTTAGGACCCCCTAAAATGATACACCTTAATGCACATAAAGAACCCTATTCGGCCCCCCCCCCCACCCAAGTGTCCCTATTTAGAGACACCGTCTCTTTTTGAGACCTAAATTTTGGTTGGTGTGCGCAGGGGTGTTGCAGTGTTCCAAGACTTACTAAAATCTATAAACAGTAAGAATTCAGGAGAAATTGGTTGTTGAAGACAATATATCATGGTCATGGGTCCTTGTAACTTACTAGGGTGTCATAAATAAATCAATAAACCACGAAGAGACGCCAAGAAGTCTTGGAAAAACCAACAGCCACGGGTCTTCTTTGTCCAACTGAAATGTTAGGAAGAATGGGAATTCGCCATCTTCCTCTGAGATGGCAAGGGACACTTCTACTGGTGGGAAAATGAACTTTGATCTAACAAGCCTGGCTTAGAACAAATAATGAAGGAACGGATGAGTAATCCCACCGAAGTGACTAAAGACCCTATCCTGCCCAGAATTATTTTAACATACAACACAAGTCTTCAAATACATCTCACATCTACATTTTGTGCAACGGGGATTGAGTACCAAGATCCCAACAGAATCTTGGAGTTTCATCTCGTATAACCCTATATGTAATGTGTGCCCCATTTCACTATTTAAACACCATCAAAAAGACAAGTTTTGAAGTCCTAAAACATAGATTTTGGCTAAAATAGTCTCACGGTCAAACTGTATAAAATAAATTACATGCGAAAGGAGAGGAACATCTGTAGCTTCAATCCAGACGTGAATTTCCAGGCAGACACCTTAAGCAAATGTCAAATGAGAAGTTCTCTTTATTTTAAATTAAAAAGCAGGTTAATATGTTTTCTAAGGAAAGGAAAGAGACTTTTCTGATTCATATTAATTGTATAGCAAAGTGAGCCGTCTCAAAAAAAACATAAAAAAAATATGCAACAAAGCACTTAAATTCTCCCAAATCTGTGTTTTTTATGGCAAATGAATTATTATTTTAGCATCAGACGCAAGAAAAAAAATCATATCGGAGGCCTTTTTTACATTTTTTTACATTTTTTTACTCATTTGCAACAGTTGTAAAAAAAAAAGTAATAATGTAAAAAAAAGTTGCAGAATTTATTAATTTAGAAATGTTTCTTCTTTGTGTGCTACGCTTGTAAAAAAAATATGGATTTTTGTGCATTTAATTTGTTTTTAAAAAGAATTTAGAATAATTCTTATTCTTCTAATGGAAATTATACCTCCTCGTGTCACTTGCAGAATATAAAGTAGTGCTTGGGTACAGATAAACTATTATTTCTATGTGCAATTTGCACATTTATTATGTAAGAGTGAAGTTAACTATATGGGGAAAAAATAGCAAAGAATGAAATAAGAAACTCATAACTTTACCCGTATAATTAGTTTGCAATTTTGGTAATTGCTTCCTTTGCTTTATTCACAATGGGTGTTCTAGAGTACCGGGCGAGCGTCTGCTGTCATGTTTTTAATCCTGAAAGAATCTTTAATATAACTAATCTTTGTA
The DNA here is from genome assembly GCA_009364415.1 of Spea multiplicata. NCBI lineage: Eukaryota > Metazoa > Chordata > Amphibia > Anura > Pelobatidae > Spea > Spea multiplicata. Next base: position 6,525,825 of record VKOC01000010.1, read on the forward strand.
GCCTAGTTTCTTATAATAGGATCCTTACAATAAAATATTCTGTTTCACCTTAAATATAATAACAACAAAAATAATAAAAAGTTCCCTTTAGTTGTAAAATGGATCCCTTATATGGTGCCTAAAAGGAAACGCCATTAAAATTGTTAGAATTTTAGCTATTTAGGTAAACAATCCCTTTTAGGTGCGGCTTCTAAAGTCCAATTTCAAACTTTGTTAAAGCATTATTATCAAAGCTCCATTGGTTTTGTTATGGGTCACTGTGCCAACCTGCCATCTAACCCGCAATTTGGTTAACCTACAATTTATTTACACAAACAATGCCAAAGAGATAGAATAATTTAGCCAGGGTTCTCAGTTTTTTTATTTTACCCAACATGGAAACTTGGACAAAAGAAAAAAATGTTCAAAATTGAGACCAAACCGGTTACATGGAAACCACTAAAGTCATTGAAACTAATATTGGCGTGAAACATTAATTAAAATCATTCTCTGCTTCTGATTGCAGCTTCATGGGTACATGGAGAACAAGCCTCTGGGCCTTCAGATCTTCATCGGGACAGCAGACGAACGCATTCTCAAACCGCATGCCTTCTACCAAGTGCACCGCATTACCGGTAAAACAGTAACCACCACCAGCTATGAGAAGATCATTGGGCACACAAAAGTCCTTGAGATACCTTTGGAACCCAAGAACAACATGAGAGCCACGTAAGTAGGAACAGCTTAGAGGATATAGTAGCTACTAAGGTCCACGGTGGCAGATCAGGAGAACAGGATTGGCATTGGCAACTTTACTGTCCACCCCTTTTAAAAGCAAGGCATGATGGCACCTAGACCAGTAGCCCACCACTCGTTTGGCCTGGTGTCCACAATGACTAATCTAGGCCTGGAGATCCACCAGGTCTACTGTGCTGTCACTAATCTCTCACCATTAATATCATTCAAGGAGAGGACTGTTACATGTATACCTCTCTTTTGACCCTGTAGTGCCCCCCCTCCCTATCACATCTATGCCATTTTTATTAAACATATATATTTTTTAGGTGCTGGGGATACCAAACGTTGTAACGGTATCTAATCCGATGTATTTTTTTCTTGATCATCAATGTCCAAAAAAATAAATGTGCTCAGGCATAAATTTGCATTATAGAACACCCTCCCCATGATTATTCACATCGTTCTGAGGTTGCGAGTGCCAAGACGTGGGTGTATTTTCCCAGAGAAAAGAACAAACCATAAAATTACGGTTAGCGGCAGCACCAGTGGGCTGTATTCCAGTTCATGGGAGGTATTGGCCATTTTCACTTCGCACTTCAGTTAACCCCTTTAATTTAGAAATATAAACCTAACATAGATCTACCCTTTCCTTTTCCCTTGCTTGTTTTGCATACTCATTCAGGGAATTATAATTAGTATAATAAAGTACGATAAAAGCTAACCTGTTATCTGTATTTCTGAGTTACAAAAGAAGGAAAATACAGACTAAAAAATCAATTTCCTTTTTAAAACCAAAATGTTCTTTTTATGGGAGTAAAAATATTACTCACTATTATTATTATTATTTATTATATGAATTTTATTTTTTTTTGTCTGAATTAAACACAAAAAAATAATTTTTATATTTGTGGCTTTTACCTTACAGTCATTAGACTCTATCTCAAAAGAAAAAAAAACATCTTTAAAGGTCACTAAACAACCATACATTATAATGATTAAAAAATAATTAATTTGTTGTTTTGATGCCCCCATCTCCTGGAATAATAGTATTGAGATACAGGGGTAATTCTAAATAACAGCAAAGGGTATATGTTTGGCTTTAACTCTTTCAGTTCCTGCAATTCCTGAATCTAGGAGAGCCCTTTAAATATTGACGATATCCTAATATGATATGATACCGAACTGGAATTGGCGCAGACATGTTCATTCAACCCATTTATTACAACAGCATAGTTAAGGAAGATTAATATTAATGGGGTTTATTTTTTTGTACATCTCTAGGATTGACTGCGCTGGAATCCTGAAACTGAAAAATGCCGACATTGAACTGAGAAAAGGAGAAACCGATATCGGGAGGAAGAACACGAGGGTTCGCTTGGTCTTCCGTGTACACATCCCAGAAGCCAACGGCCGGATTGTGTCTCTGCAGGTGGCTTCCAACCCGATTGAATGCTGTAAGTGGCCGTAAAAATATTTTGCTGGAGGTTCTCGTGTCTCCGTGGCCCGTGGGCCATTATTTTAGGATTGCCAACAGACTTGGAAACACCAACCAAGTCCAACCAAGTGACAACTGTCATTTAAACTCAGCTGCAGAAACATGATGGGTTTTTTATGTTGGGGCGCCCAAGGTTTTTCGGAGGTGGTAACATAGCTTGGCTGATCCAATGTATTGAAAAATGGTCTATACCGGCCTCTGTTGAATAAGGAAATGGCATGAACTAGACCTGACTAGTAAAAAAAATATACAACTACAATTTCCTTAACATGACGAATGCTAAGGATTTGATGTATTTGAACTATGTAAGCGTGCAATGCTCCTGCTCTACTCGCAGTATCGTTAGAACATTCTTAGATTGAACAGATCTGTCATCGTGCCAACACACTATTCTCAGTGCCCGGTTGTTGCTATTAAACAATACACACACCAACTAACATATCCTCAGGCTGATTACCAACAAGGGACTTCCTGAAAGGTTTGTCTTGTTGTCAAGAGGGTGAGATAAGCATCGGTCTCTCAGGAAGGCAGCACGGCCTGCCACTCCACCCCAAACCACTATAAGATAAATAAGATCCATTGTAAAAAATATATGCCCTAGTGATACATTGTATCGGGCCAACATAGGCATGGAGAGAGACCTTCAGGACCTCAGAGGACTTTTCTAAGACCTTTGATTCCCAAAAGCCTATGGGTCATAGTTCTGCGCAACAAATGCAGATGGCGGCCGAATAGTTCTTATCTTCCGTCAAATTCTAGGTTTCGAGTTCCAGTTGGGATTACCCTTGAAAGCTTACAGTTTCAGCCCCTTTCCTGCGAACGTCCACGGACTTGGAGGTGCCTGTGAAAGGGCATGGGGTTTATTTACTAAAATATTATGCAAGCTATGAAGTCACGCACTTAACTTAAGCAGCAAAGGCATGTTGAAACCCTAGTCAGAAACACATTCACCACCCCTTACACCCCAGTAAAAAGGCTTTTTCTTTGCTAGAATGTTTAAATTGTGAAAATGATCCCAACATGAACACAAGAAATGTCTAAAAAAAAGAACAAACAAACCTAACTCTCTGCTGTCCAAATAGTAAAGTAAAAAGACTATAAATCATGTAAAAAATGTAAAAGTAAATACCCCCCAGCGTTCGAAATTCCTGAGTATGTAAGTAAAGAACATAAAACACAACATAAAAAAATAACTTATTTTTTTGGTGTAACTTCCTTTTAAAATGACAAACAAATGCCAGCCCTAAATGTGTGATACGGAGATCCTTTTTGCTTTATCTGATTTATTCTTCAATGAAGACGGTCAAAATAATTTCTCTATGGGTACACATGACATAGTTGTTTTACTTGGAAGTTGGCTTGTATGAAATGGATATCCAAACAGCTGTGGAAAGCTGCGCACATCATAAAAAAAAAACCCCAAGACAATTGTCTATCTATTCCGCCGCCGGCCTCCGGATGTATTTTTCTCTGAGCAAGCTTGCTGGTACATCTTTTTTTTTGAGCTGTTCCAAATAGAAAAACATGGCTGGCATTGGCTGAAGTACGGGGTACGATTTGTCAAATGCGAAGTGTTAATGCTTCGCCCATGCCATTGAGCCAGTTTATATATAGTATTCAAATAGGGAGAATGACAGATGTCTTGGCGGGGGCTGCGAATATCCGAGTGCTTCAAGGATGCGATCTCCTCCGCGGTTTATGTTAGAGATACCCATTTGTGGCAAAAAGACCATTGGCAAAGGCAAATATCTTGCTATGGCTGGTGCGGTTTGCAAACTTAGCAGCTTTTTACAGCTTGAGTGATCTAATGAATTATAGCTTAGACAACAAATCTCTCACCGTGAGTATCGCAAACCAGATGGCTCTGTATTTTAACCGCTTGCATTCCAGCGAGCGTAGAGGATAACCCAATGGTGGATGCGCGCAAGTAGTTGTTGGTAACCCAGCTAAGATGTAAGAGGTGTGCCTACTACCCTTTCCAAAAACTAAATTAGAAATGGGTATTTTCATTGAGAGAGAGTCCTTTTCTTTGGGTACGACCAATATTATCTCATAATGTACTCCCCATGGTGTCGTCACCAGTCTTGAACACATAAAGTGGGCATTTTTAGTCAAATTTAACATGGAGGGCAATGCTGTTGGGTGCCCCGATTCTCCAAAAGCAATGCTGCCCCAGAAATAGCAAATCTTTTCATGTCAAGGCAGCAGCCGCGTGGTGCCCCCTGTTGGATGGTGAGGTGTATGACTATACAGGTCACTCTATGCATGGCATACAATTGCGTATTGGAATGCCTACTACAATCTATAGTTTTTATCCATTCTAGAAGAGGCATAAGATATTTGTCTCCTGGGGCCAACCTTCTAAACCCCAAGTTGTAGCCACCATTGTGTTGAGTTAGACCCCTTGGCTTAATACTAGTCCTTTAGACCTCTCATGGTTAGACCTCTAGAGACAACTTTCCTATAGCATTGATTATCGAGAGGAAGAATGTTTGAATTTACTCGATGCAAATGTACAAAAGGCATATTCAGTATGTATTAGACTAAATACAATCATGTTAACATTGGTTCGCATTTATATCTTTAGCCCAAAGATCGGCTCACGAGCTTCCGCTGGTGGAAAGACAAGATATCGATAGCTGCCTGGTGTATGGTGGACAGCAGATGATCCTCAGTGGCCAGAACTTCACAGCAGAGTCCAAAGTAGTCTTCACAGAGAAGACCCCTGGTAAGACGTTTGTGAAACTACTCATAAATGAGATGTTCCACCATCGTATCATGGTCATTAAGCGAGATGCGTGTGTTGTGGTCACTTCTAACTACAACAAAGAACAAGTCTACTGTAAATATCTTTATATGTGCTGTCCCATGTATGACCGCAGATAAGGAGGTAGTTTATTAAAAATGATTGACACAAAGTAAGGTGGAGAACCACCCGTCCATGACCAATAAAATGAATAGGCAGAGATTTGGTAAAGTCTTAAATCATAAAGATATCACCGTCCAGTACATCAGCAGGTCTGTTGTTTTATTCTTTCTTCTGAAGGTTTAGTTACATCAAAACAACACGGAAACTTTTGAGAGTCGTTTCAGGTTCTATGGCAACGACCTATCAGCGTCTGCTTTTGTGTCACATGACAATTAAGTGTTCCCAGCAAAAAAATAATTAAAGAGGCAAAGTTTTACTTGAGAAAATAACTACTTCTACGGGAAGCATGGGCATGTAACAGGTGAAATGTATGTTTTTAAAGCTGCATTTAGTTATAAAAGCCTTACATTCGGCACAGAGGCTCAGCAGTACTTTGGACCGAGGAGCTCACTGTTAATCATTAATTCTGATTGTTATACTTATAGGGGTCTGCAGTTATCTACCCCTTAACCCTTTGATTACTGGCACTCAGATAGTTAAGGCTAATAGAATTCTTGCCCTGTAAAAAAATAAATAAAAAAAATAAGGGTATTCTTAACCCTTACCAGGTTGGAGAGACGAGGAAAGCATTACATTCCAGAATTTAAAATGTTAACTGTGTCTCAGTCTTCGAGGGGTAGGATCCCCGCTCCCGGGGAGACATCTAGCAAGCGGATGACTAACCTGCTGTGATGTCATCGGGATATCCCTAAAAAAAAACAATAAAAAAACAGGAAAAAAAAAAAGCTAAGAGCGCTGATTAAGAAACAGCGGCTGTAGCACAGTTGCCATAGCTGTAACAAACGGAGAGAGAGACGGGGTGAAATCCAGTGTTTTGGAAGATTTCCCCTCATGACGCAGGGCATTGGAATTTTACAGATGGTAAATCCTCATTAGCACAGACATCCCCCATCGCCGCAGCCTCTTGGCACGCTGCTTGGTACGGGGGCGAAAATGGACGCAAGCCCGTTCTTGATTGTTCTGCTATGGAACATAATTGTTTAAAGAGTATTGTTTTCTTTCATTATTTATTTTTGTAAGAAGACTCGCTGAACCAAGTAAAGGCGTAGGGAGGGGGAGGGGGAGGAAGGGATAGCCCCATCACCTGTTTTGAAATGAGTGGGCAATTTAGCGTTTTTTGGCGAAGGCAAAGAAATTCCCCTTTCTCCCGCTTAGTCAGAGGCTCCTTATGAGTCACGCTTCTCGGTGGCGTTGCACGGAGTTACTGTGCGGGGCGAGGAGTTCGCAGGGCGCGGGATACACGGAATGTACGTGTAGGGTGTCTGCGGGCCGCTTCCAAGAACGGAACCCAGCTGCCGCTTATGCTAAGTGAGGAATGCCTATCATAACACGGCATCTGCTTCTTGGCCGAGGACGCAGCCTCCGTACCCTTTTCAGATACACCTTAATCACGTACATCTTTATAAACACACTTATATTCCATGTTCTTTCACCTACCCCCAACATTTCACGTGTGGAAAGGAAACCAGGACAAACTGTGTTGCAAGAGGTGGCGAGAGGGATGTGGCCGTCCGTCCAGCTTACCCAAATAGCCATGTGAAAGCTACAATGGAGGTCTCTGCTGCAACAGCACAGACCTCTGTTGATTTTCCAGCTCCATGGGCTGGTCAATGGAGAAGAATGGGACCCCTCTGGAATCAGAGGGTCCCTTTAACTGACCCATGGCCCCCACTGCTCCCAAAAGCATGGTAGTAGGGCAGATAAGTACAAAATTGAGACTGTCCCATGTAAACAAGGACTGTTGGAAGGTATCCTGTTTTCTACAAATTGTTACTCTCACTTTCTTAACTCCTTCTTTCTTTCCTTTCTCTGTTCTTCTTCTCCATTCCTCATCTGCTATTCTTTACACTTCTTTTCTCCATATTGTCTTTCATTCACAATCTTTCTTCTCTCTTTGTTCCACTTACAGTCCAGTCCTTGTTCTTTCTCTCTTTGTCTTTCTTTCTCTGACCTTTATTTCTTTTACCTTTCTCTATCTGTCCTTCCTCAGGCCCTTCCTTTCCCTATTCTCCACCAGATTTACTCAACTATTGTAACAAAATACAATCCCACGTATAACCGTTGAAAACAAATCTCATCAACGTCTCTTAGTGGTGCCTTCAGCTCACCAGAAGTGGTCCTACTAGAAGGTGTGCCCTTATATTGTTTCAAATGTAGATGTGGACATTGTATCGAAGAAGAGCATGAGGTTGCTTTAACCGTTTGAATGCCACTGACTCTCTAAATGATTAATTAGTTTGGGTTACTTAACAGACCTTCTACCACTATGTTTGGATACCACATGTCAGTCTGACCACTAGGACCGAGGAATGCCAATGACGGCAGAACCCCATTGTGTCTTCACTTCAGTAAGAGGTAGAATCCACAGTCTGGCCTCGATTTACAAAAGACTTATGCAATGTATTGGCTTTGGCAAGCATCAGACAGAAGGATCCCACGTTTCGGTCATCTAGGAGAATGGAAACCCCCCTTGTTTAATGCATTCGTTTCAGTTGTTAAAGCTTCTGGCAGAAATAATGTTTGGACACATCGGCCAACAAGTTTCCTTCGAGTGGAACTAGATATTACTCGACTTTAAGATACCAGGGAAGGCATACAACGATGATTAGCCAAACGTTGATCATCCTATTACTCATGCAGGTAATGCAACCAACACAGATGGCTCCTCGAAAAGGGTAAAATATTAAAACGCGCTGGTAGGTTACCATCATTAGTTGCCATTGCAGCAGAAAAAGAAAATAATTTCTATTGAGTCACAATTCAACTTTATTTTCTCTCTCTCTATTTCACATTAAAGCATGCAGGAAATGCTATTTCTTTGGAACAGCATCTTTAGGATCAAAGAGTAAAATTGTGGCTTTTAATACATTCTTGTTAAATACGAGATATTGCATTATTATAAGGCTTTATTTGCAGCCTTCATTTCTTTTGCGGTTCAATAATTGTATATAAAGGTGAACTGCCAAACCACATACTGTACCCGGCTTTAAATGAATCATTTTTGCACAGAAACGAAGAACCCACGCGATCAGATAAGAGCAGAATCAAAGAGAGAGATGGGAGACGGAAAAAAAAACAGGAAAACAAATAAAGTGAAAATTATTTATTACTTATTTAAAACAAAAAAATTACCAATTTGATCTCCTTGGTTCACTGCATGTAATAGGAGGGTTTTACTGGAACTGGACAAGCAACAGCCAATGAGGGACAGCATCTCTTGTTATTGGATAGACACAAGGTTCTATTTTAGAATGTTGGAGCTTCGATCCAGACTTTTGTTTTCTTAAGGAACATGAAGATCATATATTAATTGAGATTAATTTACATCGAACGACTGAAATGATGCGCTGCATGTTTTTGGTTGAAAAATGGTTCACAAACCAAATTGTTTGTCTGATACTGAATATTCTCTAACAAAAACGCACACTCTGTTTGGTTGAAATGTGGGAGTCCAATTGTATTGTCAGTGTTTGGGCACAGATTTTAATTTCCTGCAGGGTGCCAGTAAGTCTAAGGAATGGCCTATTTTCAGTAAAGGCATCGTTTGTATCCCTCTGCACATGATAATCACCCGTTCTGGACTAAATTTAAGCTATTTGCATCCATCATTCATTTGGCTAACAAGGCCCAGACTGCCCACCTGGTATTTGTTCGTTGGGCGGGTGGTCAATAGGGCCAAATACTTCCTGATCGCGCTGCTCCAGAGGCAGATCAGGTCCCGCAGTGCCCGGCCACACGCCGGGAGACCATGAGAACGGAAGGCATGGCTGAGTGAGATGAGATGTGGCCCAATGCTGATCGCATGACCCGGTGTTTCCCCATAGTCCCCCGAGGTCCCGGAGAAGCGGCGCTTCACCCGGAGCCTCCGGCGAAACACAGAGAGTTCCCAGTTATCACAACAGGGCCCCTTGGTCATCCCAGTCGGGCCTTGTTGCCACCTCTGCGCATGCACACAGGGCCGGCCAAAGACTTAATGCCGCGTAGGGCGAAGTTTAAAATGCCGCCCCCCTGCCGCCGCCATTATCTACCCTCCCTTTGTACTTACCTTTAAACAGTCCTGCGGCGAGTCTCCCTGCCCTGCACGGTGCCGGCTTTGTAGATGGCTGAGGACGTCGGAAATGTGACGTCACTTCGGCGCTAAGCATTACAAGCCGGCACCTGAGACCGAGCTAGGGGGGCGTCGCATGGTGAGGAGAGAGAAGGGGCGCCGAGCGGTAAGCGAAGAAAGCCCTCAGGGCCCCTCTCTCTCCTCCGCTTAAAAAAAAAAAAAAGGGCTTGGGGCAAAGTGACGCCCCTTCAAAAGTGCTGCCCGGGACAATTGCCCCACTCGGCTCCACTGTAGGGCCGGCAAGAGAGTACAGGATAGAGCGGCACATCCGTATCACAATCAGTTAAAATGCAATGCAAAGCGCATGCTGCCTGGCAAGGAGCATTATCCGAAGCAATGTAGTCTCTAAAACAAAACGACCCTTTCTCCGTGATTCATAACGTGCAGCAATGGACAGTTTTACTAAGAAAACACTTTCAAACCAAAAATAGGACTTGGATTTGGACACGTGGCAATCACAAGACCTCTCGAAACAGCCCTCTCTCTAAAAAAAAATAAATAAATTAAACCCTGCTTTGAAAGAGGCAAACTTTTCGAAAGTAACCATGTCAGGAAGAGAAACCGTGCTCAGGAAAGCAGATAAGGTGTAAAAATGCTCAGCAGCTGTGGTTGAAATAGCAAATGTTGGTATCCCGCACTGGATTAACGAGCCCTTAACACTTTGACTAAGCACAAAGCTCCCTGCAAGTGTAACAAATTGCATCTACGGCGAGATTTGGAGAACATTTTTTTTAAGGTCTGCTCCAGATCTCATGGCTCTTGGCTACAAAGTATTAAAGGACATGAATCCATTACTATCAGAGCTCGGGATCTTGGAGAACTCCAAGCCCTACCCTATGGTTATGGAAACCACATGCTCCCCAGCCCATGCCCGGCACATGAAAATTAAATAAACAATTACATTTGGGTGTTCAAAGCCATTGGTCCCGATGAAAGAAAGTTGCCTTGGACTTTTAACATTAAGGGGAAATAACTGACTGATCAAATGTCAACCCTAGGTGGACAATCGCTGATCCCGAACCTTTTTCCTCCTTTTGAGAGATTGACTCATGCTGGTATTAAACCAACATTGGTGTTTGTGTGGGTTGAATTCTTGGACAGGGTTACAGCTCCTTGTGGCTTCAGTAATATTACCCTCTCCAGAAAACCATACAGTTTATCCACCCTATAAAGGCAGGTCTTACGGGGCACATTCTCTTAAGATTTTTAAACACTACCTATGAAGTTCTAGCAACCCAGCCATTTTCCGCCATTCTAAAGTTGCCAAACATGTGATTTTTGAAGGCAACTGCCCCGTTTCCGTGTTTTGCCCCATTGGGGGGTAATCAGTACACATTGTACAACCCTTGGATGTGCGGACTTGGAATCCCTCTCCCATCTTTCTAAACCCCGATTGTTCACAAAAGTTCTTTATTGTCCGTTCCAAATTGAGACCGTAACGAAACCCGAGCTGCTGATCACAGGAAGGATTCTCTCCCTGCAATGAATATAACTCAAGCCATTTTAATTTAAAATCTGTGAAGTTATGCCAGGAGAAGACTAAATTAAACGAAAATACAACACACATCTAAAACACGAATGTCCCTCTGTGTTATATAGAGTAATCCTGCTATAAATGCCTGCATATGTACA
>VKOC01000010.1:6545573-6596844 GCA_009364415.1 Spea multiplicata
ATATATACACATATATATATATATATTTCTCCCCCCTTTCTCCCCATCTCTTACCTTATCTTCTGTCTTCTTTCTTCCATCCTGTTGTGGGAGCCCGAGGTCTGAAGTGCCAGACCTCGGGCTTCCCTGCTCCCTCATCACTACGCGCCGGCAATTGATGCCGGGCGCCGGGACATGACGGCATCCCTGCGCTCGGCATCAATAGCCGGCGCGTAGTGATTAGAGAGCAGGGAAGCCGAGGTCTGAAGTGCCAGACCTCGGGCTTCCCTGCTCCCTCGTCACTACGCGCCGGCAATTGATGCCGAGCGCCGGGACATGACGACATCCCTGCGCTCGGCATCAATAGTCGGCGCATAGTGATTAGAGAGAAGGGAAGCCGAGGTCTGAAGTGCCAGACCTCGGGCTTCCCTGCTCCCTCATCACTACGTGCCGGCAATTGATGCCGGGCGCCGGGACATGACGGCATCCCTGCGCTCGGCATCAATAGCCGGCGCGTAGTGATTATAGAGATTGGTGGCTTCGTGGGAACCTCCGGCTTGGTAAGTACCCGGCGTATAAGACGACCCCCCATTTTTTAAAAGATTTTTTGGGGTTAAAAAGTCGTCTTATACGCCGGAATATACGGTACACACAGTGGTGTGAAAAAGACCATGATTTATTCAACAAAATAAAGTCAAAATGGAGAAGCCATGTGATGTGTGAAAAACTAAGTATATAATATATATATGACCATGATTTATTCAACAAAATAAAGTCAAAATGGAGGAGCCATGTGTGAAAAACTAAGTACTCCATTACTGCTTCCATGGGGAATTAAGATGCTAAGTAGCAGACAGGTACTGCTTATCAAATGGCTATTTCTTCTGTGTTTTAATGTAGCAAGAAACCTCTTTAGTTTTTTAACAGAAATGAAGCGGTAAGGAATACAACTGATTATGTCATTATTTGTACTTGCATCGAGTTCATCCAAAACTAAGACACCAGTTGGCCGCCCAAATGCAAAAGTACCTTCCACCTGTTGCACCGGTGCACAATGCCATCTTTCACCACACACCTCTCTGGACATATTCTCATATTCTCAATAAGAAATGCAGAAAAATCATAATTATTCAAGAAAAAAGGCCAGAAAAAACATAATATGGTAGAGTCAGTTGACACTGGTGGAATCACACGGCTAATGTTGGTCTAATTGCTGCTAGTCCTCTGTTCCTGGAAAAGAAAACAGATTTTCATATCAAATTTCTAAAAAATATGCCGCATTCTAAATGTTGGACTCTTAGCCACGGTGTCTTTGGTTGTTGGTTTATGTACAATCCTGATTAGTCGTCTCTCAATGATAAAGTATCTATAAAATGTAAACATGGGTTATAAACCTCCATAATTGTTAATGAGAACTTTTTCTTTTAAACCCAAGATCCTACTCCGTTCATACCATTTGTGATTTTTACAAAAAATCCTTGTGATTAGTAGAGATTAGTCTCAGCATTATCCTGTGGGAGAAAATAAGAAAAAAAGGTAATGTCCATTAATTATGAGTATTTTGAATGCACCTAACCTGCGTAGCACAATTCACTGGGAAAAAACCCAATTGCATTTTTTTCTTACCTAAAAGGCAAAGATTAGACCTTCCTACAGCGTTATTATAACAGAAGAGCTGTTGATTGCTAGTAAAAATGTTTATTCTGTTCCAGAAAGATCAAACAATAATTTGATTTGAAGAAGAGTAATTTGATGTCCTGATGATGGAGATAGAGGGGGTAATGGGTGGGACACGTAAAAAAAAACTTGTTCTCTCTTGTGTCAATCAACCATGTTTATGGTTGTACCATGTAAATATTTGAAATAAATTTATAATTAAATACATTATTCGTGTCAGTGACTGCCCGATAAGACCTGATCTTAGCATTCTATATTCCAATAATTTTACTGGTGCACCTTGAAGAGACCATGAAGGAGGTCCTTCTTGGTTCTTTCTAAATCCATATGAACATCTCAAGCAGCCAAAAACATTCCCACCCAAGATCATCATCCATTGGTGGTATAGAAGAGACAACAAACTTTCCAAGAGTCCTTTCAGCAGAGAGTGTCCCTTTTTTTCACTCCTAATGCCCCCCTTTTCTAGGAGCTCTGAATGTTTGTTGGGTTCATGGCCCTCAAAGCCTCAATGTATATAAACCATGTTTATAATTAAATATTGTAAATAAAACTATACCTAACCACCCTCTCATCCCAAAAGGTGTCCTTCTCCGGCCATTTGAATCATTGGGTGGTATGGCCCATATACTTTTACCCATCAAAAAAATTGCCTTTGTCAAAATGATTAAACCTAAGTATTGAGTGACACCCATAGCAATAACATTTAGTAAATTGAAGCTTAATTTGGCTCGCCCTAGCCATTACAAGATAATTACTAACCCAGTGACTTTTGCTTATTGCCAGGAACATCAAAACACAATATGCATTGTGCGTTAGAACTTGCAAATGAGCCAATAACTTAGTAATTATCTAGAACGAAAAGAATTCCATTATTTCTATCCTTTCAACTGAGCTCCGTCTCACTGTGATTATTTGTCATGAGGACTTTGGTATAATATGTATTGAAATACCAAGATAATTAGTAATGCAATTAATACTGGTTCACAGTACAAATACCAAGCTAATTAGTAATGTTATTAACGTCAGCCAGAAAAAAAAATCCAGACGCAATATGGTTTACTTCTGTACGTGAAAGGCTTCTAATTTATCGGATAGTGGATTTCTCTGTTTTATTCAATTAGGGATCGTGCATTTCTTATTTGTAGGATTCCTGATTTTATTGTGAGATTATTTTATAATGTGGCCATGGGTAGATGTATATCCCAGGTGCGCCCCAAGGCCTACTGGTACTTCCAAGCAGGGCAGGTCGTAGCCAGAGCTCAAGGAGGCAAATGTTCCAGTAGGCCCATCCTTTCTGCCCTCTATGCATAATTAAGCAGTAACCCCCTAGGTACGCATCTACTCTTTGTAGATCAATTAGTCTATATGTATCCAGAAAACACGGAAACGGTTTAATTTACAACATTAGGTAATTTCCTGAGAGTATTGTCCCGTTTCTTGACCAGAGTCTAGGAACCTTTAGTTTTTTTCTCTGTATCGTGTCCAAAAAAACTTGGATGGCTGATATTTTGACATTTGTGTTGAGCATAGAAGTTATTCTACTGTGAGGTATCTGGGAACTTGGGTTATAGTCCATGACCCACCTATTACTGGCTCTTACAATATGGCGGGAGTTGTCTATCGACGATACCTGCGCGGTGAATCCAGATATGAGGGTTGCTTCAAAGGATACGCGCACTTCGCCGATTCTCATGAAAAGTCACTGAATGTTAACTTTAATTAACAGGTTTAGAATGTCACTGTGTTCTAGATATACTAAATGTAACTTCAAATATGTCACGGAAACCCAATTAATTATTTCGAAATCTGGGTTAAATGAGTTGCTTTCCTTTTCATTAGGTCCGTGAATGAGACTGAAAGAGGGTTTAGAGCACTAAAATGTCAAGATCTGTGTAAGACGATGCTCTAATAAAAAAAAAAAGGGAATATTCAGCCAAATGAAAAAATAATATAGTTAGTTTTTTTGCATTTTGCCATCATTTTGAATTAAAAAATTTAAAAAAAAAGGATTTGTTCAAAGAGTTAAAATATGTAATAGACACAACAAAATAGGTGACTCACACAAAACTAGCATGTCCCAGCCAATAAAAATAATAAAAATGATAATAATAATAATATTTACCCTACCACATATATATATATCTCTCTCTGATTGGAGGAACAGGCAAGATGCTGTCCCAATGGCTCCGCCCTTTTGCAGAAGTACTCCGAGAGGCCATTATAATGCGGACAGATTGGCGAAGAAAGAAAGGCTTCTCTAAGTCTGCCAGTTCGTCTTCAGGTCTTGCCTATCCTAATTCACTTAGGAGAGTCTCGATGCTGCTACTCTATCCTGCGTGGTGAGGACATGGAAGTCCACATTGCCGCATTAGTAAATCTGCAAGTTCTTTAGTATAAGAATATGAGAACATGCGACTGGAGTCGAGACTGATCAGTTGTGTTCACCCATAACTCGAGTGACTACTGGACTTTATAGTGAATAGACCAAAAATATAATGAGAACAAAAAAATAAAAAAAATCAGAAAAGTAGATTAAAAAAACAACATAAACCAATATCCATGAGAAAACACACTAACGAGAATCATTTAGTGAGGACTGGGGTAGGACTCGAATGTATAATCATATAAAGACATGAAATGGTGTTGTCTGCTCTTAAAACAGTCCCTGTTTTTGACTTAAAAAGTTATGGAAAAAAATGAAATTTGAACAAAAGTAAATCAGAGGCTGAATTAATCTTATACATCAAAAATTCTCAATTTACAATGTAAAATATTCATTGCTAACGTTCAGAGATAGCAGGTACAGTAGGAAAAAAAATGATTTGGCTGATAAAATAAGTGTGAAGGTGTAGAACATGTACAGAAGTGGCTGTGCTAGAGCTGCGATAAGAGGGAAAAAAACCATGTTTTAAAATGCAGAATTCTGTGTTATTTTCATAGCGTGGTTTGTGAATAGCCCTATTTCCAAAAATAAATTGTAACCATGGAGAAGAATTTAAAGATGACCTGTCACTTTCCCAGATACGTTATTAAACCTGAATACATTTTTAAGAATAGAAGATGCAAATAAATAATTTTTACGGATAGAAATAAAAAGTGTATGAAGGACTGGACTGGGTGCAACGTGGTGGCCCTGGCACTTTAAGGCCCGAGGCTGCCTAATGGCATAAGTGCGACTGACGGCTGGATGTGGCAGGCCACACGTTATGTATTCACGCTCAAGACCTGACCGTATACTTATTAGAAACCCAGATCTAAATACCTCAGGGCACCCCATTGACCTACGGGAACCCCCAATCAGAGACAGGGGATGAACGCGTGTCAGAGGAATCAATTCTACATTGAAGTTCTCTCCCTTCTTCTCACCCAACCTCTACAAAGGCTGCCTGAACCAATATGGAGGATAGAACTTAATGGGAAGGAAATAGGAAGATACTGAGAACAGGAAGTTAAGATGGCTGCTCCCGTGTTATACACAAAAAGTGGCTTCCTAACGGCTTTACATGGCAAACGTTGAACCGCCGTTCTTTGGTGTCAAGCCCTATAAAATCGTCAGCCTGTGCGCATTAGTCTTGATCGGAGGTGGAGGACAGACTCCACATTGGGTTTGCCCTTGTTTATGGCTACTTCATGTTGATGTCATGGAATGTTGGTGCTTCTCCTCAAGATCCATTCTTGGCTGACATTTTGTTGCTGGTTTGCTGCTGCTGCTGGTAGGCAGATCATGAATACATGCGCTCTATGGTTGCCTTGTGTTCTATGTGTTCGTAAACTTCCGGCATGGACCCCAGCTTTAATCTCTCCTTCTTTTTCGTCTGTACGTTTGCTAGCACAGTGACAGACACAGATAAAATAGTTCACCCTAGCAAGTGACATTTGGCCATTTTTAATGAAAAATGTAATTAAAGTCACAAATTCTAAAGCATTGCTCACGGTCCTTGTGCTTTTTTTATTTTTATTTTGGAAGTAGTTACTTTTTACCATTATTGTAATTAGGAAAATTAAAAAAATAAAACAGAAATATTTGAATTGCACACCCTGATTTATTCGCACATGATACATTGTCATTGTGAATTATGTTGCCGTGGTGCTCTGTTCCAATAATTTGTAGATAATAGCTGACTGTGTGAGAGGAGGGGGGAAACCGATAAACCAGTTTCAGCTATTTTTGTGTGTATTTTTGTTATATTTCACACTGATTTCAGATATTTGATGTGACCAGAAATCTTGAGATCTGCTTCCCCCTAGTGGTCATAAAGCATAATGCAACTAATACTACACCTCTGTCTTTGTTATACCAAATACAGTGTCCCGGGAAAATGAGATTCTCTTTTGCATCAGGCGTTATAGCATATAGCATATAATTAACAACAAACATATAAAGAGCCATATTTGCCCAATAAAGATGGAGTCTTTTGTTAGAAACGTAGAATTTGCCAGCAGATCGGCCCCATTTGGCCCCCGTCCGATCCGCCCGTTTCTCCTGCTGTAAAGACTCAACCCTTAATCAGTCGTTGGTCTCGTCTTAGATTCAGGAGCCGTATGCCTATCCCATAAATGTTAAAATTCCCTCACTGTATTAGCCTCTACCACTTCTGCTGGGAGGCTCTTCCACTTATTGAAGGCGATAGCTTTTACAGGGCCAACATAAAAAATTGTAAACTTTCAGAGCTCTAGAGATCTCTTTCTCCGTTAAAGTGAATGCAAAGCTTTACTGAAATTCCATATTAGTTTAGCATCCCACTCATCTTTTCAGGTGCCTTCCTCAGTTGTAAGGGTTAAATATAAGAGGGGTGTGGCTAAATGTAAGAGAGGGTGTGGTTAAATATAAGAGCGGGTGTGGTTAGATGCAAGGGTGGAACCCTGTAAATTCCTTACCACTCTGAGACGCATTGAGGCAGAACACACAGGATGTGATGTCATATCCTGGCGCACAGCTTCGGCCCATCATGAAGAGCCATGAGGGATCCGTGACTGAGGTCTGGGGAGATGCTCTCATCTTCCTAATTAACCACTGATCCCCACTGCCCAGGATGGGCAACACGACAGGACAGTTGGCTGGTATGGTTTACAATGTATCCTCTGATTTCCAACTCAGGAAATGGTTAATTTTTGCATGGCCCAGTTTCTGAAGACATTTTCAGCTATTTACAAAGAAATCCAACACTTGTCTCGT
This sequence comes from Spea multiplicata, assembly GCA_009364415.1. Taxonomy (NCBI): domain Eukaryota; kingdom Metazoa; phylum Chordata; class Amphibia; order Anura; family Pelobatidae; genus Spea; species Spea multiplicata. Next base: position 6,552,406 of record VKOC01000010.1, read on the forward strand.
AAAACATAATTATCACTTCACATTACACAACATTTCAGCGCCTCCAAGCTATTCGGCGTCTGTTTTGACACTTTATAATTGTAATTTAGCTGGCTCTATGTTTTTATATGACTTCACTAAAATATTCTCTCGGGATGAGAGAACAACAATGTATTTTATTTTTAAAAAAAAGAGGGGCATCAAAGGAAAGAAAGATTAAATAGGCATTTGTGGCCCAAAGAGGGACTGTCCCTCGTAAACAGGGACACTTTGGAGCTATGTCCAACCTATAGTGAAAATGACAATTTTGAAAAAGGAAGAATCCTTAAAATAAATGTATTGGGGGGCGACTCACATTTACAATGTATCAGTGCGGAGATTCTGCGCATGTGTTTTGTTGTTTACAGGAATCAATAGTTACCAGCTGTCCCTAATTTGGTATTACAGTCCAGACAGTGAGACTCATTAGGAGTCCTGTGCAGTCTGCTGAATCCGGCAAAACCCCCCGTCATCTTTTTTGGGTTTAACCGGCTTATCGTTTCACACGCTCTGGATTTATAGTACAATTAAAGGGTTAATTAAGAGTTCTCCGTAATCACAAATGTACCGAGATTATTTCCCCCATACCGCTAGGGAGAAAATACTTTGTTTACCAGCCGGGCACACAGTTGGTGCGATGAGCAAGCTGCATTGTGTGGTTTTGGAAGAAATCACTGGTTGATTTTGAGAACGTATGTTGAACAAAAGTTGCCTCATTTGACAAAAATAACAATAATCTGAAACTAGGTTGAGTAACATCTGCAATATTGCCATAGTAATAATATTATATTGGGGTCAAAACATTGGGTTTTATTTTCATTATTAGACCAATTGCCCAGCCTGGTGAAAAAAATCACTGGATGATTGCACTTTCTACTCAGGAGAAACCCGGGAAACAATATTTTTTGTAGTGAGGTATTTTTCATGAGACTACTTGTAATGTCACAACGCATTCAACTTATCGTTTTATTTACCATAACAACATAACAGCTTGTCCTATGGTAAGTCTCCACTCAAGAAGGTCTCCACCATCATATGGAATGGACGCATTCTCCATCACCATCGTTATCTGGAATGGAACGCATTCTCCATCAACATCATTATGCTGGATGAACGCATTCTCCAGTCTCAATCTATTATTCTGGATTGGATACGCATTCTCGCATCACGCTTATCATTATATGGAATGGAACGCATTCTCCCTCATTATATGGAATGGAACGAATTCTCCATTATCTGGAATGGAACGCATTCTCCATCTCCATCATTATCTGGAATGGAACGCATTCTCCATCTCCATCATTATCTGGATTGGAACGCATTTCTCATCACCATATTATCTGGCATAGGAACGGCATTTCTCCATCTCCATCATTATCTGGATTGCGACGGGCATTTACATCACATCATTATTCTGGAAAATGGAACGCATCTCCTTCATTATATGGAATGGAACTCATTCTCCATTCTCCATCATTATCGGAATGGAACGCATTCTCGCTTCATTAAGGAATGGAACGCATTTCTCCATCATTAGTCTGGAGGTGGAACGCAGTTCTCCATCTCGCATCATTATCTGGAATTGGAACGATTCTCATCTCCATCATTATCTGGATGGAACGCATTCTCTCATCTCCATCATTATCTGGATTGGAACGCATTCTCCATCTCCATCATTATATGGAATGGAAAGCATTCTCCATCGCCATTGTTATATGGAATGGAACTCATTCTCCATCTCCATCATTATCTGGAATGGAACACTCTAATAAGGACTTGAATTTGATTGAAAGAAACAGTTTGGTCATCTGGACAATTGATCTTTACAATAACTGGGTGACAATTTACAAAAACAAAACCCTAAATTAGCTTTTTGGAGGCCACACATTCACCATTGATGTGATATCTAGAACTTAAAAAAAAAAGATTAAGAAATAATTTGGTTCCGATCATTAGAAAAAAATCTACATTTTACATAGATTTTTCAAAATTCACACGTTTGTTAATAAAAATATATATTATTATTTTAAGGGTTTTTTCCATTTATAAATAAAGCCTGGACATTGGAGAGAAAGCTGAGAATTAAATAAACCTCAGAAAAAGCAGAATTTCACATTTAGGCATCCAAAGCTTATTACCATTTGTTCAGAAACAAGACTCGCATTATCTTTGTGCTCCCAGCTTGTCTTTTCGGTTTTGCGTTTAAATTGTTGAATACGTCAGGAGTGCCGGGGTAGGGGCAATGAATTCGCTGCACCGCGTTCAATGCTTAGCTGCGAGGATATGTCCAATTTACTTTCTGAACATTAGAGAGAGCTATGAGCCTTTGTTCCACATCGTGAAACACAATCAAATATACCTTGCAACATTGTAAAGGTCACATTGACTCTAAATATGTCATTAAAGTACGGAACGTTTCCCGTCTAGACTAACGTTAAATCCATGGGTATTAGGGTAAAAATATGGGTTCGGTAAGACGCGCTAGAATCAGATCATAAAATGGTAAAAAAAAAAACTCTAAAGATAAATAAAAGAAACTTTAAGAGCTTGCATTTGGAACAGGTTTTTAGTGGGAAGATGAAAAGCAAGAAAAGTATGTGAACGTCATGCCGGGTTCCAACTTAGTGCCGTCCAAGTTTATAATGAGGAGAGAATCATAAATTATTCTAAAGTAAGGACTCTGGGTCATTCATTAATAAAACGTTAATAAATCAGTAGTGTTGTACTCCTGGCTGTCACCAGGGAGTAGGGTTGGCATATTATTATGGGGATAGAAGCATAGGGTTTGCCGGTGGATCAGATCCATTTGGCTCATCTAGTCCATCCGTTTTACCTGCTTTAAAGACTCAGACCTTAGGCTATATGGACCCTTAAATTAAGGACATTTACTAGTTCTGTTGGAAGAACCTTCTACTTCTTCACCACCCCTTCAGTGTTCTGGGATATTCTAAACAAAATGTGCCAAAATGCTCCTTATTTAAGGTGTTCTCTCAACATTACTGTCTTGGTCTAGGAGCCCCGCTTGGTTATTGATGTCCAAGGTGCAGTAAAGTTCATTGATGTACATCATTAATGTGCTTGCTTGTCTCGAAAAAGGAACAGGGTTATCATAGTGATGTCATTCTGCACCGTTGGTATAAAACTTGGCCATGTGTGTTGGTATACGCAACCGAAGCCATTTCCTTCATGGTCATGCCTGAGAACTTCCCAGGGGACACGGACCTCTTCCTCTTCTGGAGGGACATTGGATGAAGAGTAGGAGTAGCTAAACCCTACTCCCTTTGTCCGGGGACCCAGGGATGCATCACCTCACCAGGAGACCCTGGGTCAAACCCGGAGAGCTCCCAGGTATGTTCATGGTGCTAGAATGTAGGTGGTGGTGGAGTTTTGTGAGACTGTCATGCTGAGCTGTGGACCTGTGCTACCCTCACTGCAAGTTAGAGACCCCCCAATTTGTTAGTAAGGTGCAAAGTGACAAACTTCAGTCCAGGGTGAGGGCATCTAACAGAATAGGCTCTTAGAGGAACATATATGATGCCAGCCTTCCCTCTATGCTCCATTGGTACTTATGACTGCCTTGTCATGTACATGTATATGTGTGTATATATGCCCAGCTAATGGAAGTCCATCTCACTTCTTGTGCCAATGGCTAATGTAATCGGGAATCTCTGGTATTCTGAATCATTATGGACTACAACTCTCATAAAGCTCAGCCACAATGCTGACTATCATGCGGAATACAGAGAGTTGCTATAACATTACCCGTGTTTTCACGTGACTTCTGAGAAATACTTTTGCCGGACGCAACAGAAACCAACTGTGTTCCCCTCTAATTTCCTTTTAATAAAGAAATAATAGAAGTCATCTGGTTTAATAATGGGGATTATTAAGTCTTTTTTTATTATTATGCGTGTTGTATATTATTTTCTGCCAGTTAAATTAAACATGCATTGGATGCCATCAGCGTTAAGAAATGCCTTTGGGAGACGCAACAACCTTTCTATCCAGTGGTGGTGCTGCTTGCATGGTCTATCGCCATCATTATTAACGTGGCTTTATGGGTATCTGCAAAGATGCCCCCTAAAAATTGTAATAAAGTGTCTAGAATCTCAAAAATGTAGAAAACGTTTCTCGCTCCCCCCTTTTTTTCCCTACTATCTACCTTTTTCCTCTTCTCGTCCTCTTGTTCTCTGTCTCACTCAGCCTTCTCTCCTTTAATCCTTTTCTTTTCCCCCCCTCTCTCTTTGTTTTCTCTCCTGTTTTCTTTTTTTTCATTTTCATGACATGTTTGTCCATCTGTTAACATTTTTAAGACGCATTCAAATAAAGCAGTTATTAGAAAGAGGCTTTAGACGCTCTGGTTGTGAACAAACCAAGACACTAAGCGAAATCCCAAAGTGTGGAACACAAATTAGTCTGTCTGAGCAAACTTGAGAAATATTTCCGAGAACTCGGACTGAACAAACCTAAAAAAAAATATTGATCCTCAGAAAGGGCAGACGGAGCCTTACAGCCATTAAAACTCTTCGGTAAACCAGCCTTTTTACGGCCAGTGTCCTTTCTCTTTTTTTCAGCTAGATATCAAAACAACATCCAGTTTAATTGATCTCGTTCAGGGAGGCTGCTCGTTTTATCTACCCGATGCTGTGTGCAACAATTTTCCATCAACATCGATCCTTCAGCATCGACCCTTGCCAAATTGTCCATAAATTCAGTTTTTTGGGGCAACTCTTGTAGAACAAGGTACTATTGTTAGAGATCCTACTGTCCAATCTGTTAACGCAAGATCTATAAAGGGTTAAGGTGTTTCGAATAGTACGTATAACAGGGTGAAGGACCACTTTACGTTTTACTACCTGTACCACCACATGCGTGACCTCACCCTCCCCGGATTAGTCTACGACCAACACGTCTGTCTGCATTCCCAGGCCGTTGGGCTCTCTGTTGACTCAAATCTGTATTTCTTTCCTGCTTTTTTTTTTCTTCTCTTTCTCTGATCCTCCCTTGTCGTTGTCAACTCTTTGAATGAAGTCTGTCTGGTGCTTTCTCGGTGACCTCATCGTGTTGCAGGCAATACCTAGCAACCCTGCCCATGAGTTTAACTTGGCAGGACGTGGTCCATTCAACTCGTTTAGCCCGGTTGACTTACGAGAGCAATTACCCAACAAAACGCATTCTACGCCTCCCGTACAATATTTTTATTCATAGTCCACAGAAACAAGCTTTATTTTAGTCCACCAGCCCCATACCTAGCAGCCGTCTTAGAGCATATGGTAATACTTGGCACCATCGTTCATTAGCTTGGGAAGATTAGGGAGCCCTGAATGGGCAGCTTCTCTTATTCTTACATATTGCCGGCACTAATGATGGAATAAAAAATAGGGACTGCCGCGATAATCTGGGACAGCTTCTGAAGAACGTCATGGCCACAGTTTAAGCCATTAAAACAACAATACGGACATTTTTACAAAAATATCACATGGTCACTTGATTCTTTGTTTAAAAAGAAGGCCTTCTTTAACGAGCATGGCAGATGGACATAATCCGCATTTACGGACGTCAACTCAGGTCTTGGAGGGTAAACCACAATTTATAATATCAAAAACCAGATCCACGCACCTCACAATGAAACCACCAAACGCCGCCGGAGTCCGGATTCATTATGTATTTCTTGGTTTTTAATCCATTTGTTGTGTGACACATAGATCTATGACTCACTTTATCTCCGCTCCATTAGTCATCTCACACTGAGAACCTATTCATGCTAAAAAAGTGTTGTAACATATGTTACCGAGCTGTCTGTCTCATCAAACAAAGTAAAAAGTTCACTCTGAGGCTTCAAGGAGGTGCAGGGGACCCAAACCTCTTCTGACTCATAGACCTCTTGTTTTGGGAAATAGTTCTGTTTAACTGACATTGACAGGAACATACAATTCTAAACCCAAAATCTGTAACATTATAATCCATCTGTCTGTTCAAGGGGGAAAAAAATGCTGTGATATGAACTTTAGACTTTATCCGTTAACGTGTCTGGGTGTGGGTTTAATGAGCAATGAGGTTCACTCGCTAAAATCATACTCATCCCGCAATCCCCAAAAGAAGCTATAAGTGGTCCAATGCAGGTCCAAGTTTAGTATATCTCATAATCACCATTTCCATAATAATGGGACCTAAGTAAAGCTTCTAATTGAAATGTTGCCACAGCAGAAGCTCATTGCCGCCAATGCACTTTTATGTCTCGATATGATAGAAGCTGGTAGGCTTATTTCAGTTGAGCCATATAAAGCATCCAGCCATGATGAAGATATCACATTCACTGTGTTCCTTGTCACTGAAACCAAGTCCATTTTTGATGGTTGTAATAGGAAAAGAAATGCATTGTGGGGAGGCATAACACATGCCGCGCTGAAATATCCCCACAACTGCTCACTCATCTCATTTAGCTTTTTTTTTTTTTTTTTTAAATAAGGAAAACATTGGTCGAAGAACCAGGTGAGAAATTAATAAAAAGAACTTGTCACCTCTCCAGAAACCCGGCCTGTTAAAAGTCCCTGACGCGTTTCTCCGAACCGCCTGTCGAAATCGTTATTTTCACTGTCTAGCTTATAATATTCTCACTTATTCATTTTCTTGGCAAAATCGGTTAAGGGGCGATCTAGAGAAATAACGTCAACCTTATTCTCTCTTTTTTGTGTCTTCTATTTTTAATCCTTACTCAAGCTAATAAAAATGTTACCAGCCGTAAAAATATTGTAGTTAACAGAGGAAGAAGTCAAGGCTAATGCTTTTAAGTCACTTCCCTCACGTCTTTAGCTCCAAGGGTCTCATTTTACAGTTAATTTGAGCCTTACCCTTATAGAATAAGAAACCAAAGAACAAGTTAAATGGTTCTAGAACCTCAGAAACCATGTGAATTACTGAGATATGGGTCATATATATAATGTGCTTCATGTGTGTTGGCGATACCAGCACCCTGTAGGCCACCAAGGATGATATGTTATCATTTTATGTTGACATGCTAAAGATGTTAATATAAAACCGCAACATATTGTACTGAACACAACGGTAAAAACCTAAGTAAAACCATAGGATGGTCTATAATGGTCAACATTATTTCTTACTTTATTAAAGGTTCCTAGGCCCGTACACTGCTGAAGGTCGTTCATGTCAATGCGTTCATGTCAATGCGTTGACCAACTTCTTAGGGGTGCCTAGTAAATAATGAAAGGCCATTTAAGAGAGTGCCAACTTCACAAGGTCCATGTGTGAACCAGGACCATGGTGTCCTGGTTCACACAGGACACCGGGGCCATGGTGTCAAAGTTCAGATCAAGCTATAAGGAAGGTATTGTATTCTTTTGAACGTCTACTGATCTAAAAAACCGAGGAGAGGTTATTTATCAAGATGAATTCTGGTGAAAATCACCATATTATAAAAACCATTGGAATCGACCAACCTGATTGGTCCATCGTATTGGATAGAGTGGAATTAAGGCCGCTTTTTAAACTTTTCTGCACAAATGGAGACTTCATCAGATAAAGATGTCTTCCCAAACTAAGCCAAGTTTCCCACGGACTGGGCTATCTGTCACCCAACGCTGGTAACAATGGTATGACCCAGATACTAAGTAGGCAGCAGGTACTTTAAAAGGAAACTGTCGGCGTTGGAGGTTTGTAACTTGGAACTAAATGAATGTATCTATGGCTTGTGGTTTTTATTCATCAGTCAGTATAATTGTTGTGGAGATATTTGATTTAAATATTAATAGAAGCTGGGATTGGACGACCCACCTTTACAAGGGCTGCCTGAACCAATCAACAACAATCAGCAGCAAATGTAGTGGGGGGGATAATGTGATTTGAATAATGAATCTGCTTGGGGTTTTGTTACCCTGTTTTAACTTGACATTAATTTAAAATTTCTTTTTGTGGTGCTGGGACCGTTTGAACCTAAATATAAGACCCAGTTCTTTATAATAATATATGTTATGTTAACCCTTAATTTATGGGGAGCAATAAGGCCCCCTTTCATGTGAGTTGATCAGTAACCGATCAGACTGTAATGTAAATTTGATAATTCTAACTCTCCAAAACTAAAGCAGTTTCTCTTTACCTAAATTGCTTTTTTTTTTCTTTTTTTTTTTTTTTTACAGTCATGCAGCTCCATGGAAGTTGCCTCCCGCAGGGATTTCTACCCCGCTACCCACGGCTCCTTGTGACACGATATAACGAGCTTTCGGTTAAACAATTATCAGAACTCAATAATTGATTAAGCATTTGACCTTTCATTGACGTTTTAGAAAGGTCTGATTGCTATTTCAATATCTGTAGCTGGTGTTACTTGGTTCGGAAATACATTTTCACCGTTAACAGTCAAAATACAAAATATTTAATAGAAACGGCTCAAAATTTGCAATTTTTGGACATAAACCGATAGTAACGTGTGTGTATATATATATATATATATATATATATATATATATATATAATATATTATATATATATATTTTATTTATTTTTTATAATACACATTACTATTGGTTTATGTCCAAAAATTGCAAAAAAAATATATAATATATATATATATATAAAATATATATATATATATATTAATTAATACAGATAAATACAGAAATAACGTAAAATTTTTTTTTAAAAAAAATCTAGTAAGTAAGTGACTATTTGGCGCGTATTCAATCGATAAGTTTTAATAAAAAAATAAAAAAAAAAAAATAAAAAAAAGAAATTGGATGAATTAAAAGTAGAATTTGCGGATCAGACTCATCCGGTCTATCTAGTCTGCCCGTTTTTCCTTAATCAGTCGTTGGTGTCGTCTTAGATTCAGGAGCCATATGCCGATCCAATGCATGTGTAAATTCCCTTGCTGTATTAGCCTCTCCCATTTCTGCAGGGAGGCTGTTCCACTTATCTACTACCCTCTCAGCACTTTAGCTCACTGTTTAGTTATTTGGCCCGTGTATTTCATTGTTAACATTGTTCCATGGTTTCTGAGTTAATTATGCTCAGTATGTCGTCTGCTTTCCCCGTCCTGTTATACGTCTATACAAACTCTATAAATTTCAGCGCACACTGCTCCGTGTATAGTGCAAACACGCTGGGAAATTCTGAATAAAAGGCTTTTCACATGGAGCTTTTGCTGCGCATGGAAACTCTATGAGGCATTTCGTTTCGCTAAATAAAAGCGTGCACTGTAATCGCACAATGGCACTCTGTGTCCTGCGTCGGGAAGGACAGTCCCTGCATGTGCATAGCCAGCATTTATTGCACTGCGTCGTCCAAAAAATATGTATTTGTCACGGTCCAATTTAACACGTAATGAGCTGCATCCATAAAATATTAACATAACATAAATATTACGTAACCGGTTTAATTTTCTTACAACAATCGGTAGGTTTGAAGATTTTAGTGTCTCCTGCTCTGTACCATAAAATTATATTACTAATATTTTGGCTTTAAAAACATTTGATTGGCATTGAGAAGAATTTGAGGAGTTAAAATTATTATTATTATTTAAAAAAAAAAATTAATAATAATTAAATGCTAAAATTTAAGGAACGTGTTTTCATAACTTTTAACACCGGCTTGTGCTAGTATCTAGTATTCATATATTTGCTTCCTTTAAATGGTGTTGATGGTCAACTATTGGTTTACTGAGAGGTCATTCTGTATTAAAAGGAATTTACCCAAAAAGATCAGTTCAAAATGTAATGATTTGTGAGTGATTTCTACTGATTTAGTTGATTGTCCTTCGCTTGAGGTTCGACAGAAGTGGAAAAAAAATGGCTCATCTGTATGTAGACCAATAAAGCCGTAAACGGCTTAATACGGAGACGTCGGTGTAAATGGAATGGTTTCCATGGCGACGGCAACACATTTAGAACTCTACCCAATATACAATATATTGTTGACGATATCACTAATGGTTTTGATAAGTCAAAAAGTTAAGACCTTAAAATCTGGACCAAAGTGTAAACAAGAGGCTCTCGGTCGAGGACAATGAAGAACAACGACAGGTGCGTTTAATAGTCAGCAGTATCAGGCCTCCAAAAGACCTCTGATGAGTCTTCTGAGCTCCGAAAGACATTCTATAGTTATTTTAATCATTAGGAACATGATTTCCAGGTTCTCATTGCTGGTAGTCATCCTTTTTGGTCTCCGCTGCTCTTTCTTCAAGCCCGGCTGTGCTCTTTTTGGTAATAAAATCTATACAAGTTGTTACGTTGACATTATGGTTGTCTACTGCAGTAATTGGCCAAGGGTTATAACTGAGTGGTCTATAGGAACAGTCTAATGAGACGTCTGCTTTACCAGAAACCGAGACAACTTTGATCTGGCAGGAGAGAAGATGTAATTACGGTAGTTGATGTCAGGTGGGACCAAAATTATCTTATCTTCTTATGTTCCTTATTACAGCTAAATATTACCTTTATCTGGACTGTATCTGTCATCATGAATCTTTTCATTGACACATTTGGGGTTTATTCACTAAAGCGGGAGTTGGCAGGAGAGCTGGCATGAGAATTGTGGTGTGAACATACTAAATTCACTATGACAGGCCATCCTTGGCAAGTTTCTCCTGTAAGCTCTGCAGAAAGCATACTTAAATCAATAAGAAGACGTTCTTCTTACATTGATTATACATTATACAGGGTCATCCCAACTCGTCTAATGAGTTGAAACTCTAACAGGCTTAAAACTGGAAGTCTATGACCACTCAACTCTGAAGAACATCAGAACCTACGGCGTGCAAAAATGAATATGTCATTTATTATATATAGACAAATAACCCTTTAGGGATCCTTAATATGACTCTGACTCTCTTTAGTTTAGCCGTTCATACATTTATAATTTTTGGGGAGTATGTAATGGTCTGTGTATTTGCTGGGTAGAAAGGATTACGTTCCTTGGTGACCTCATTGAACGAGGAGGCACTGAGTCAACACCGGCCTTCTCAGATGTCACACCGGCTAATGAACTGTACACAACTGTATCACTGGGTTCATTCACAAAAATGTACTCTTTTTGTCGTCAGCAAACATCGAGTTTCCTAGCAACCTTACAAGCATTAGACCGCTGTCTGGGGACTATCACAGTATACCGAGGTTGAATTGCATCTGCTGGCTATGGGAGATAGAAAATTTCCTGTGGATTCTTGACGTTTTGTCCTCTGAGTGTCTCCAGCTGCCTGACTCCAGGACAGTACGGCCATTGATGCATTCATTGTGCTGCCACAATGTATCAGTGTTCACAATACAACTACGTGTAGTATGTTTGCTTGCAGTGAGGTCCATGCGCCACGTCTCTGGGCAACCGATAAATATGTTTGCCGGGCAGGAATGTAACGAAAATAAGCTGAATATGTTGAAACGAGAACCAGGCTATTTATAATTGGAATCTGTGACATACAGAGGGACCCTGGTGACTCTAATGAATATGTAACTGGAGTTTCTCAATCTAAAAAGAGCCTCAGCTGGCAGATGTTCTCAGCAATGGAGTTCAGGGTTGTTTTCCTGGCCAGCAACTAAAGCAGAGCCCTTTATATGGGGTAAGAGTGCTCGGCCCCCTACGTCGAGTTCACGCGTTGAACCCCTTTTGAGTTCTTTATATTGGGGTAAGATCACTCGACCTTCTGTGGGGCAAGGGGGTTCGTACGCATGAAATTAAGATTTTAATCAGCTGTAAATCTGTTATTATATATAGACTTTATCACACAAACTCCAGTCTATGGCACTATGAACTGGACGTTGAACCCCATTGTTGAGGCCAATGGTTCTGCCCAGTGTATTTTGGCTGAGCTTTGAGTTGTCTCGTTTTTTTAGTGGCTGAACCAATAGGAACTCACAGGTATTTACATATTAAATGAAGCGGGGCCTGAAGAAGAACCTGTATCTTTGGGACCCCAGGAATACGAGTATTGTTCTTCGTTCATACTTGACTCTTAAAAATGTGCTTCATTAGGTTATAACGTTATCAACTGTCCCAGTGGACACCCCTGGAGATTGAGAACGAGCCGGACGCTTCAACCGACCATCATCATTCTAAATCACCAACCCCCATGAGCTTCTTCTGCAAGACGGGCCGAGTTGATCCCTCATAACCCGTAGTGATATCAGCGAGCTGTAACGGTCAACTCTCCTGCAAATCCAATACCAGAGCTTCTGAATTCCCTCAGTCATTTTGGGACATGGTTGCCGAAGGAAAAATCTCTGTCGAGGGCCCGGTGAGCAGCTCCTGCCTTTCTCAGACATCCCAGTAGATGGCGGTACAATTCTTATTTCCAAAATGATGTTCAGCGGCTTTAAGAAGAACTCCAAAGTAGATGAAGAACATAACAAATCATGCAGTTGGTTTGACATTGCCATTTTTTATTCCCCTTAAAAGAGCCTCTAACCTAGGAGGTGATTTTAGAAAAGATACGACATAGGAAGTCATCTTATAAAAGGATTTTATAATGATTATGTATAATCAGTGTATAGGACATCATATTGCTTGCAACTCTTGGAGTTCCTGTTAAATAATAATTCCCTTTTTTAATTAACTGTCCCATTATCTTGTAGTGAGGACATTTTAAGAATTCTCAGCCTTTAAACGCAGTTTTGACACTGTCAAAGTAACCAGCCTGGCTGGACTTGAGTGTGATTTAGGTATTTGTTCATAACATAAGCCTACATCGACGGCCAATACTCCGATGGCAGATGGAATAAAGCCCCAGACTTGATGCCATTGAGTCGTGGCTTCAAGATGGAGATGAGGAAAGGTCCTGGGTTAGGAACGAGAAAAAAAAAAATGGTTATTGTGTTCCGTTTCTTGGAATCCTGGATCCACCGGCATGACATCATAATTATAAAAATCCTTAAAAGCTGACACTCTAGATGATGATTGCTTGCACCGGATCTTTGTATCCAGTAAGAAAACAAAAAAATGGAGAGAATTAAAATCTGCTCCAGCGTTTCCACTTCAACCGCGCACCAGAAACCACCTGGCAGGTGTCTTCCGAGGCTACAGATGGACCTCGTTCCGCCTGTTATTGTGTTATCACTGCACCTGCTCTCAGAGTACAACCTGAAGCTACTGTAACACATGTTCCTCTGCATGTGTCCGTCTAGGAGATTAAAATCTCTTAAAGGCATCGTAAAACCTTGTGACAAGCCCACTGTTCCACTAGGCTAACGATCTTTGAGGCCATTAACCCCTTAATGACAAATGCCCAACAATGCATTGTTTTTAATGGGTTTAAGGACAACCCATTGTCCTTAAGGGGTTAAGTGTTACAAACATTTAGAAGACCAGGTGGTGTAAGTCCTGGCCACTGCTGTGGACGCTATGTAAAATAATTGATTTAAAATGGAAAAAAACAAGACTATATACTATATGTACTGTGAGTTTTTATGTAAATTTCCACTTTTTCTCCTGTTTTTTTCCATTTTTTCCCTTTTTTCTTTCCTCTCCTTCTCGAGGATAGTGACCCATGACCGATATTCCGATCAATTAAAGGATGAGTGAAATTATAACCCATATCGCAAGAAACAATAACTTCCTGTAGGATAGGATGTTTCGCAAATTGATGTTCGGAGGAAACCGCAGAACATACGCAAAGATCAACGTTCACCTCCTGCACGTACAGAAACGCCAGAAAATGGCAAAATCTTAGACCTGATGCTTGACTGTCTTCTGGATTTCTACGAAATGAATTGATTTTTGAGCAGAAAAAATGTATATTTAGTCAATGAGGATTCCATTAAGGAATTCCTCTTAGAAATCATGTAGGCTTTTCGGAGCAGATGTTAATAGTTTTGTGCTTTAAAGTAGCTCTTCATTATCATACAAAGCGAGTATTAACATAAAGAACAACCTTTTAGCATTTTTTTCTTTATTTCCTTTAAAATTATGACTTATGAGAAAATAAAAGTATAGTTTTGCTTGCGTGGGTAGGTGCGTGGAGGCGCGCATGCATTTGTCTGCCTGTATGCCGTGAAACCATCATTTCGTCCCCTCCCTTGATTGCGAACAAACCACACAAACTCAATTTTAGATATACAGAATATAAAATATATTTATATATATAAAAAAAACATGCTAACATGTTAAATTCTGAGAACATTTTTAAAGCTGTATTGCAAGGCTAGGTCATTTTATATAAGATGTTAATATTGAGACAATGCATACATAGAGAACATCCCTATCGGATACATTTCCATGAATATAAGAATAGTGCAAACCCTTTATAAACATCTCTTTACATTTTAATGGAATGATGCCCGGGTGGGGGTGGGGGGGGTTCTTTGGTCCAAGTGCAATGATTCGGGGATGATCTATATTACAACAAGTGTTACTGTCTCTTTAATTCTGCGCGGCAACGTGATTGACTTCATATGGTGCATTTAGAATACCTATGACATCATTTATACTTAGACAATGACATCATCTCTAGTACAATATATATACACAGACATGGAACCTTAATTAAAATGAGTAGCTGATAACAACGCAGGAAGAGGCGCTTCAACATAGTACATCAGTGTTTCTCAAACAGGGGATCAGTTATTCCTTAAACATAATAATTTGTTGATATTTCAAATCAATTAAAACCTTGGCGTCACAAATGACAAGATCTCTTTTTTTTTTTTTTAATAGGAAGCTTCGTCTGCAGGGCTGTCAAATAGAACAGAACTCCTGAACACGACCCAGTAAGTTGTTTAGAAATATATATTCAAAAGCATTATTTTTTTGTTTTAAATCAGTTCTATTTTTGCATAAAATAAGGTTTTTAGGCAGCTGCATATAAGCCATGTGTATGAGTTCTCGCTCTGTTATCTGTGCCCCAATCTACTAGACAAACATCCCGACTCCTTATCTTACTGTTAGTAAGAGCGTCCCATTGGGTGATTAAGACTGATGGAATGGCTCAGTCTTAATCACCCAATGGGACGCTCTGACTAATAGAAGTCTATGGAGGAATGACTTCATTAGCATTGCCATAAAGCATCAGCTCAGTGTGGCGATTGAGCAGGGAAAGCCACTCAAAATATCACATGACTGACAACAATGGCGGCCTCTGGGTCTGCAGATAAAGGAAACAAAAGGAGATAAAACCAGGTTGTCGTCAATGCCACCCGAAATTACTGTATACAGTTTCCAGGGGGGGGGGGTTATTACTGTATACAGAGCTGGGGTTTATGCTCAGGCAGAAAAGTATTTATTTTTTCTCCCTAAAATTCTCCCTAATATAATTTGCTTTACACCATGCCTCAGACCAACCTCGCCGTGGACCCGTTCACCCGTTCACCGCCGTTTCGTAACACAAGTCCTGTTTATGCTGCAGGAAGTCATGTGATTTTAGGATGATTACTCACAGCTACAGGCACCTTGCAAAATTCTAGCTAGACGCGGCTCTTTGGCTTGCCTGCTTATTTCCGCTTTTAAGCCACAAAACAGAACGGGTTGCCACAAATAAAATATTTTCTTTTGTAAACATATTTTTGCAGTTGCGTTATCACTGGGGGAATTCGTAAAGGTGAAATCTCTCCTGTCTTATTAAAAAAAAAAAAAGCCCACTCGTTTGACTCATGTAATGCATTTTTTTTGTCATCCATTACGGTTTTATTTAATTTATTTGTTTTTTTGCTAGATTTAAATAGCATATAAGTTATTTATTTACCGAGCACTTGCGTTCTGTTGGAAGGCGTTAGATCAGAACATGCAGGCTTGTAATCTTTGGCTTATGGTGGTGGTTATTTTTATTATAATTATTATTATTTATATTATAATAATTATAATAATTTTTATTTTATGGCCTAATTAACAAAGAAATGGTCCACATCTAGTCCTTAGACCCTACGGATGAGCAACTATCTCTAGGTAGCCAATGGGAGATGAGATATCTGCCGTTCTTATCTCCCATTGGATGCACAGTGTTCCAATTTAGAACATTGACATAGTGACAATGGCCTCTGACATTTCGACCGATAGGATGATTCTGAGGCAGTGTTGGGGTCACCCTACTAACTCCTTTGGTGGTTAATGTAACGTTATTCTAGCGCTAGAGAAGATAGAGACCAGCTAGGCCAGAAGCTTCTCTGTACTCCGTGTCTCTTAGATTTAGGTAACGCAGACAGACAAATATTTGCGAAGGCAGCAATGAAATACAGATCCAGCATTCCGATGATATGTACACAATATTACGCTCATGGAAAATACATTAGAGGCCTGTTTAGCTTCCAGACAACTTGATTTGGGATTCTTTGGTACAATGGCAGGAAGGCACTGTGGTAAAAACATTCACATTGATGAGGAAAAACTGAATTTCCTCATGTGCAAATATGGCTGTATTCCAGGCAAAGTGAGAGCTAACTATATTTATTAGGTAAACTCACTGAGGCTCGCGGAAGGAATAGTGCAAAGGCTACATTCCGAAGCCTACGGAGGCAAACAATTATGGTTGGAACAATAAAATACCAGCCAGGCCGCAAGCTTACAGCCTATAAGTGATGCAAAGGATCGATGCTCTTAAGCTTCTTATCTAGTCCTGTTATGGACGTATTGGACTATATGAAAGATATGAATCTGCCGGTATATGTCAACAAAGACTTATGGGTTACGGAATATTCACAAGGGTTTGGACAGTTTCATCTCCCTGCCTTCAGTGTTCATCATGAAGGACCAACCCCAATTGGCGTCTCCTGCTGGGAGGACCAAGATGGCCCTATTTAGCTATGCTCAATAAAGTGCCAGCTCGGTCCGCCACTCACGGGAAGCTGAGTGGGGCTGAACCTTCATAATGCACAGAAGTATGTAATGCCGGCAGTTAATATGACGAGTATATGCTATAGTACTCTGCAACCAGGGCCCTTGTTGATTATAGAGCGCCCTGGTGATACAATGTGAATATTGTATGGTATATGTTGGACAATACCTCAGTAATTGATAGAATTACTCTGAACTGAGTGAAATTAACAGTTCATATCACCAAGGTCACGCAATTTTAAGTTTAAGGCAGAAGTGTTAAACCTACCAATAGCCAGAGATGAAATATATTGATATCGTAAAAATGTAATACTGTCCCTGAGTATAAGTTACTTTAAATTGGGTACTCAATAATATGATTTTTTTAAATGACCTTTCCATGTTCTATATATATATATATTAGTATTTGTGGGAGAGCCTAACATTTGTAATGGAAAGATATCGATAATATCGTCTTCCAAACTCAGAGAAACATGATACAAAAACGTAATAGAAGACTGTGGGAAGGAAATTTCTCCTTCAGTTGCTCTTATGAGCATTTCCTGTTTGAATGTTTATGATTAACATGCAACAGGAAGTCAAAAGTGCAACAGATAACAGCTTCCCCCCGACCTATTGAAAAGCTACTTTTTAAAATCTATTTTTCCAGTAGAATATAAAATACATAATCATATTCTATACCCTTATATTTGAAGCGCAGATAGGTTTAATTGACAAACTGGACTAGATTCTCGCAAACAACTCATTAACTCCTGTATAGCCCGATGGAAACTAAATGCATTCAATGCCCCCCATGGCTTTAAATGAGTTACATTATTACATACCACAGAAATTTACAAAAGCCAGTTATATATATATATTAAAAACAAGCGCATTAGTTAAATTCATATAATTCTAAACATTTTGATTAGACACAATAAATAACATAATTTGCACTGAATATTTACATATGCTTACAGAGAATCTCTCTGAGAACTCTGCTAGAGAAATTTAAAACAGGGATTGACCAATCAGAAGCTACTTCTTCCATCCAAGGATTTATACATCAAAATGATTGTTGGGTCTGTAGGAAAAAAAGATGCAATGTAGGGGATGTCAGTTCAAACAAATGAGCAATCCCTGTTTTAAATGCCAAAATGGCCCTATACAAAAAAAAATGATAGAAATGTATATATAATATTTATCTTAAGAATCTAAAATATACCAATCTATTTTCTTTGTTACTTATGCCCTATCTAGATTCTGTTAGGCTTTTGGAAAGAATCGGTAAGGTGCTTCGATAAGAGACAACGGAATGCAAGCAGTTATAAATAATGGTCATTTTAGCATTTACTGTGTTCTGAGATCAGATCTTCAAGACATTCATTCATTAGTGGGCTACTAAGATACTAATTTGACTTGAGTTTTAAAAAAAGGGGATTTACCAATACCTTAAAATGTACAGCTACCTGAGTATATAAAATGTAAGGAAATAAACTCGGAAAAATAGTCCAGAATATTCTTTTTGGACGCTCCCAAAGGACCTGGATTTATACCATGGCCACCTTGGAAAATAATCGAATAGGTGAAATACAATAGGTATCCCTCCCAATCTCTCCTCAACCTTCTGAATGTCCTATTGAAACTTAACCTTGCAGATAAAGCTATTTCTTTGGATTTACGATCCAAAAATGAGTTTTTCGGGGAATAAGTCTATTTGGAACGGTGGCTTTCTTTTTTAGAAGACATGAGCCTTGTTACGACCCAGAGTTTCTAAAGGTATAAATGGCGGCTTTGTTGGTTGAAGAGCGCAGATGAGACAAAGAGGACCTTTCTGGTTTGTTTTTTCTCTTTTTGACAGCCAGGAACTATATTTACACTACGAGAGCCTTTAAATGCTCCCCTTAGCTTCCATTTCCGATTTGAGGAACACAATTGCAGTCCGCTTTAGATGTTTGAAGACCTGCTTTAAGTTCAAAGAACAATAGAAGATTAATGGCAATTCTATATATATTACTTTATTTGGACCCCACTTTAGAATGGACATTTCTCATAGACCTTCCCTCTGCTTAATGTTCCTTTTGTTACACATTTATTATGACAGAACAATAAGTCTTACGACCAAAAAGGAAGAGTGTCGCTTTGATGTTTACAGGAACAATTTGATTAGCTGCGAAAACTGCCAAAGCAGATTGTGTGCCAGTATATTGTTTCTTGCGTTGAAATGGATTTCTTGCGATGGAAGGGGAGGAAACAGAAGGTGGTTGGACAAGCCGAAATATACGAGGAGGTCAGAGGTGGAAGCATTCAGTAAAAGTTGTCTAGCGGATCCGGTCCTCTATATTTGATTTCTGGAAGGCAGGCCAGAGAACTCCTTCCTGATAATTTCATTAACTGGAGACAAAAGAGAAAATAAATAAAATATTTATAAAAGGGAAAAAAAAAAAATCAAACGTTAGCACTTTACCGTTCCTATGGAAAACACAGTGAGGATTTGTTACCGCCGATTCATTTTCAAACAATAAAATTGTGTTTTGATAATTTTAATTCCATACAATCTACCTGTAAAAAAAAATCTTAATTTGGTTACCCTCCAAACATTGTATATTTGGCAGCATGCAATGTGTGTCGGCGCAGAGCATGGTGGTAACTTTGTATGCTGGCAACTATGGGCATATGACATCATACCCAACTCACACTGGTGTCAGGATGTGATGTCATGCAGCAAAATGGACCCAAATAGACAGCTCAGCCACTGGTGATTAAGATAGTAGGTAATGGCAGAAACCATAGGTTGTAGGTGCTAAACTATGAAACTAAAATATCAAGAAGAGGTATGTAATGTATACATAAAATGTACATTATTTTAAGAAATAAAGAAGGAAAACTGCAATCTATTAAAGGAATCTAAAGAACGCAATATATGTCAGGGATAACGGGCACTGAAACAACCCAGACCCAAGTATTCTATATTAAGCAATATAAGTTATAATATAGCGAAAGAACATACCGGTATATACAGGGCAGGTATGAAGGCTGTTTAAGTGTAAAATAGATTGGCCTAATATCTTGCTTAATTATATGCATGTCTAATTCTCTCTCTCCCTCTCTCTCTTTGTTTGCATCTATGCACAATGTTTTAAAGAAAAACTAATATATTCCATTCTTTTCACTTAAAATATTCTATGTAACAAATTACAAAAAAGAATATCACATTTGCCAGCCATAATAAACCTCTAATTTGCATTCCACAATGCGTTAATCGTAAAACAGCCTATAACGGGACAAATTTTAGCAAACTTCCCTAAATCAGATCTTTTTTTTCCAAAAGCATCTAAATTTTAGACTGATGAATATAATCACAGAGACCTAGCACCCAGGACAACACATTACTTTGACATAGCTACCCAAAGCTAACATGTACATAAACGTACATATTTATATTTACAAGGGGCAATACTCATTGGTTATTATATATACAATATCTATATCTACTATCTATTTATATATATATATATCTATATCTATATAACCTAAGAGCATTGTAAATAAACAAGCGATAGGAAATTGGGAAACAAACTGAGAATCTACCTGTTCTCACTAACATTTTGTCATGTGCGCCCCCTACACAGGTGTCACTCATTCCCTGATCTTCATAATGTGATTGTGGGGTTACCCTCTATTTATCGCCAACCCTACCTCTTTATCATGATTATAACTCCTATAGAGGGAGCGGTAGAGGGAAGGCTCTGTGGGGGTTCCACGGGAAGTTACCCCAGTACTTGATTACTTGCACTGTAACACAGACAGACTAAGAATGTGCCCCTTCATCCAGAAACCCAGTACCCCAAGTGATATTCACCCTGTGATTGTAGGAAAAGCTCACAGTTATCATGATATAACATACTAAAGTAACTTCTGCACCATCGGGTATATATTTTATAACCCCCCCACCTTAAAATAACCCCAATAAAGTATTTGGATTACGTTTGTAGCCACAGCTCCAGATCAAGCTGCCTACGTGTAAACTACCAACCCCTGGGCTGAGCACTGACTGATTTGCAACCCCCCCCCCACCAAACACTTTATATAAATAGTCAAACGGTTTCTATTTTTATGGTAAATGCGCCATTGCTTGCAAATTTCACTACCCATGTCCAGGAAATGAGAGGTGTATTTAGAAACTAAGTGTATAAAAATAGCAGTCAGTAATAGGAGTGGGTGCCGACGGGGTCACTTCCTCTGTGAACGTGGCACGGTTTCTGTATCATCCTACAGAATACCAAATAAATGGTACAATATAGCTTATATAATATATTTTTAGTTTTGCATAATATAATGTTTTCAGGCGGCTGCATATTAGCCACTTGTATAGGGTCAAAGAGCCCTAATCTACTAGACAACCGTCCTGACTCCTCATCATGCTGCCTGTGATAAAGAATAGAATGGCTCAGTCTTAATCACCCAGTGGGTCACTCTGACTAATAGTCTACGGAGGAACGGACTTCATTAGCATTGCTATAAAGCTTCAGCTCAGTGTGGTGATTGAACAGGGAAAGTCACCCAAAATATCACACGGCTGACAACAATGGCGGCCTCCCGGTCTACAAAGAACGCTCATTGCGACAAAATGGGATAAAACCTGGTTTGTCACCGACCAACATTACTTTTAACAAGGCTGGGGGTTATTACTGTATACAGGCGGGGGGTTATTACTGTATACAGTACCTGGGGGGCTATTACTGTATATACCACTGGGGGGGATTATGACTGTATATAGTGCTGGGGTTTATGCTATGGTGGCCCCACATGTGGTTGAATCCTGGGGTGACACTTTTATTAGTTGCTATAGTTGCTATGGTGATAAGGTTATGATATGAGTTGCTCTTTGCAAGTAGGCCCCATAGAGTTCTCATTGCAGCCGGGGTTCTGGGGAATGACCGTACCTGGGAAATTTCTTCATGGTCTTAACCCGAGATTCTTGAAAATTAACCCTTTAATAACCCATTGTTAAGATTCTATGTAGTCACCAAACGTGTTGCCCAAATGGCTCTAATACGGCTCCACCTTGGAAACCTTGCCTTGTCATTATTTAACGGAGTTGGGAGTCTGTTATATGATCACGGCGGGGGGGGATGTGAAGGAGTCAACTCCAGACTGTATGA
This sequence comes from Spea multiplicata, assembly GCA_009364415.1. Taxonomy (NCBI): domain Eukaryota; kingdom Metazoa; phylum Chordata; class Amphibia; order Anura; family Pelobatidae; genus Spea; species Spea multiplicata. The sequence goes on from VKOC01000010.1 coordinate 6,574,332, forward strand.
CCCTGAGAACCTGCCCCTTCACCCTGAGACCCTGAGATTGGGGCTAAAACCTGAGACTCTGGGTCAAATTCTGAGAGTTCTCAGGAATGGCAACAACCTACATTGCCTTCCTATTAGAAAACACCAGGGCAGACAAAGATTCGGGGAGGGGGGACTTCCAACGTTTAAATGGGTAGCCTTGATTACCGATTTTACCCTTTTTTTGTTTTCTGTATTAAATAAATTCACACATAAGTCAATATAAGGGGTTATCTGATTAAGATAACGGAAACATGCAAAGGACAGCTCGGAATGCATACATTTTTGTTTAAGAAGCACTTTAAGACAGGAAGCAGGCATTAGAGATGTTTCTGTAGCGGCAGATTGAGATGACAGGGGGGGAAAAACAGAGCCAAAAGTACGCTTAAAAAAAAATAGCAGAAAATTTGTCAGTGAAAGGCATTTTTGGAGAGAAGGTGGAAAAAATTGGTTACCTTTTACTTTCATTTCTTGACTCATAGATCACTGTCACTCTGTCTCAAATTATGTTTTGTATCCAGCTAAGGTTTGTATCTATCAGCTCTGAAAAAGATTTGCAAAAATCATTTTTGAGTAGAAAAAAATATATATATTTTTTTTTTTATTTTTTTTTTGTGTTATAATAATTAAAGTCATCCATTCCGTAATAATTGATACACGTACTTTGGTGGAAAGTCGGTACTAAATACACTAAATTAGAACTCATACCTCCTAAGTGTCCCTGTTTAGGAGAGTCAGTGGCCCTATGGGACCCAAACCCCTGTGTCCCTTCCTCCTCCCCTGGTAGAAACATATTTTTTGGCCAATGAGACACATTAGGGCCATTTAGGCTGTAAAGACTTAATCAGTCGTTGGCCGTGTCTTAGATTCAGGAGCCATATGTCTACCCCATGCATGTTTCAATTCCTTTACTGTATTAGCTTCTACCACGTCTGCTGGGAGGCTGTTCCACTTATATCTACCCTGTTTTATAGCCCTAAAACTCTAATGGTGTATACATTTTTACTAGTTTACTAGTCTTTACTAGTCTTGGTCTTCCTCCTAATCATTCCTCTAGCCACAAATGGAGTTATGTGTTCCAAAAGAACCAAACCCTACGTATATCGATTAATATGTTGCCATCTGCCATGCGTTTCTGTAAAAAGTGGTACGTTGATTTAAAACAAATTCTCCGCAATCTCAACACCCAGTTTTATCACAAACCTATGAATCCAAGGCTATGATGTCATCAAAGTTAAGGGTTATGGATAATGAGAGCATTTAAATACGGGGAAAATAAAGGAGATTCTGCGAACTGTCATGCCTGCGTCATATTAATAGATTATAATAAATATAAACCAGTTTTTTCCACCCTTTGAGAGATCAAAAAAACTCTGCTACGGGGGATCCAGGGATTATGGAAAAGATCCCATAATTCAGTGCGTAAAAACATAGCTAAAGGGACGCTCCGGTGCCATGACAAGCATGTATATTAAAGTAATTTATAAGTACTTTTTATGCATTCACTAACCTTTAGGAGAAGCTGCAGCTCCAGAGCAGAGGCACAATATGTTTTGGGGCCACTGATTGGCTACTTAAAGCACTTGCAAGGAGGGAAATTTAAAGGAACCACTCAGCTATGATATCATGGCTGATGCGTCCCTTTAACGATGGCAGAAAAGTACCTCTTGGCCCATATAGCCCCTGTTTTTGAATACATTCTTTAGGATAGCCGTATACACAACCCAAACTTTCTTGAACCCCCCTTTCCTATATGTATATATTATATATATATATATATATATATATATATATATATATTTATAATATACAAATTCACCAATTTCTTTTTAGAAATCAGATCGTCTTAACAATTATTAAAAGAAATAACACTCAAATGGTCGAAACCCCAATGGAAAGGAAAAAAGGGTTAAATCAGATTTCACAGATCAGCGTTCTAACCCTTAATTGCAGCCCGGCGCACCGATCCCGTCTCTTCCGTAGCCAACTTTTTTTTGCTTGTTTGAAGCTTAATCATTAAGGCAGAAGGAAAAGGTATCCAAAGGGGGTTCTGCGGTTATGTTGAAACTACTATAGCATTTACGTGACCTGATTTCAGCGCGTAATGTATGCATCCAGCTGCAGCGATCACCTGAATGCGGTCTGGGCTTTAAACCGCTGAATGCACTTTTGTTGCCAGATAGTGATGGCCGCCTGCCTCGGAGGACAATTAGCCCCTCATTAATGGTTGGAGGTATTAGCGGCTGAATCTATGTTCGCTGTTCTGTAAAACTGTTGGGAAAAGAGCAGGTTCCGTTTAGGCTGAGCTGGCACTTAGAGAGCGCCGTATATCTCCAACGTAAAGTACATTTAAAAAAAGATAACGGGAAGGGAGGTATTAAAGGTCGCGTTGCGATGACCTCTATCTCTGGATAAGTGGTTTCTGTAATCACTGGTGAAATAAAAGCCGTGCATTATTACGGACTATCTTTCTGGTTTTATTAGGGCTGCCTAGCAAGATGTCGAGAAGACTTAATCAGGTTATTTGATGACCATTTGCGTCTGTAAAAGATTGAACGGGAAAGAAGGTATAGCGATGGAGTTGATGGGACTTATTCCCGACTGGATTTCTCATATTTTCTCATATTATTTTTTTTGAACAAAAACAAAGGAATCCTCTTAAGTTAATAAAATTCAGCTGACGCTCTGTGTGTTGAGTAAGTATAAAAAAATATATATATTAAAAAGATCTTAATGTCCCGTAAAGCCCGTGCAGCGTTCCTCCCAATATCCCAGCCATCCAAATCGGGACAACTGACACACACAGAAAAAACATGGCAGGTGGGGGGGGGCACATGTAGCCAATAGGAGAATGAATTGTTGACCTTCTGGTCCACCACTGGCTGAACCATCCTAAATGACATGTGCAACCATTAGGATAGATACATTGTATTTGGTTGGGTGTTTGGAATTAGCCAATGGGCTGCCCAGCTTGTCTACACAATGCGTTACACGGCCGTCCAAGGTGTAAAAACCGGCAGACTTGATTGGCCAAATGGTTCTTATTGGCCGTCTAACTCTATGTTCTATAAATTATATATATATATATATAAATATAATATATGTGTATACGTGCATTAAAGGCTTGCTAAGTGGAATGTCCCTGAACACGGCGATCAGACACTACGGTTCATCATGTGCTGTAGTCGTCAGTTGACTCTGTAAATACTTTGATGGTTTGCACATCTACGCTCATTTGTGATTTCCTGTTCTGTAGCTGGGTCTAAAAGCTTTTTTTTCCAGTCTTTTTTAGCATTTCCTATCTAGAGATCTGATAAGTAGAAAGCGTTGCCCACACTAATGGCTTGTCATAATGAACCTCATCGACCAGTGAGTGGGAAAGTGTGATTTACAATAAAACCGAATGTACCTTCTCTTCTATTTTCAAAGACAAAAAAAAACTATATACTGTTTTCAAACGTGATTACAAAAAAAACCTCACGTTGAATCTATGAATATAGGTACATTTGTCGTTTTTTTAAGACACTGCCAGCGATTGCAAGCAGGCAGTGAAAAGCATGTCAGAGCATATTTGTGTCATTATGTACTAACCAGTGATAATAAAGTGAATAAGCAATTTTACAAAATTAAGAGAAGCCAGAAAACTATAAAAAACATTTTAAATTTTATGAAATAGAGTAATTGTAAACTAAGGGATGTTGAAATACTTATTCAGAGTATACAGTTCTTAACACACAATGTTCTGCACCAGGGGAAGGCTGGATCCCTCCAGCTCAGGGGTAGGTAAATCCCTTGACCTCCCTCCAGTTACTAACATACACATTGGCACACATACACTCTCTCACTGACACATATTTACACACACTCAGGCTACACATACTTATACTTAAGCACACATACACACTCATGCCAACACAGATTCCCTCTTACACACACTTACATTCTCATGCTAACTCACATGTATACACACATATACACACTCATGCTAACACACTCATGCTAACACATAAACATATACACTCATGCTAACCTACACTCCTTCTAACACACACTTACAAACTCACTCTAACACGCTTATACATGCTCATTCATGCTTACACATATATATACTAACACATATTCCCTTTACATACACACTCCCTCCCTAACTCGCTTATCCTGTCCTTCACTCTTTACCTCCTTGCCTCCCTCCGTTACCCTATCTCTTCCTCGCTCATTCCTTTACCATCCCAGAGGCTTCTTTTAGCTTCCTGCATGTTGTGTGTACAACCGGGCCTTCACCATGGGGTCACATACCTCACATTCTTTCTCCGCAAGTGGGCTGGTCCAAGAATTTGGGGAAGCACCAGCACCCATGCAGAAAGTAAAAGAATGTGTATCGAGGGTAGACCAAGTGTAGAAATCTACAGAATTATAACATGCCTGAGGTACATTTTTTAGGGCTACTGCAGTAGACAGGTAAGCTTGATTAAGTACAACCCTTCACAACAATGTTCTTCTTCTGCATTCTACCTTTAATAACTTTTTAGGGAAGGGTATGGGGAGTTGGGCCAAAGGAAGCCAACCCAGACACGGTTCTCTATAAATCTCTTTCTGTTCTCAGCTTGAAAGCTGGCATTTTCCTCCATGGAAAAACCATGATCCATTCCCTAGTATTATGTGTCCTTTTAGAAGAACTTTGTTGTTTTTCTCATGCTCCATAATAGTTGTAACAGCTGTAAGGTTTTAAGGTTCGGTAGAGCACCGTGAGGAATCCTATGTTCTGCTTGGCTACACGTCATCTACATATCCTGTTTTCAAGAGGAAAAAAGGCATAACAGGTAGCTGCAGCGTTATCAGGCCACCGAGGGTTCCTCTGGTCAAAGTGTCCACCCTACAGCATGAAGGTGATGAAAGAATGACGAATGACGAGGGCAAACTGCAGGAGTTCAGCAATGGGGAGGAAGGATGTACCTTCCGAGTTTGGATATGTGATTTCCAAGCAGGTGCGGCGGATTGAGAAACAAAATGGAATGACTGTCTGAACAGATGTTTTAATTTCTTCTTGAAGTATATAAATGATGTTCCAAAAAGGGAGGGCAACAATAATACGAGAGTGGAGGTAGGGAAAGAGGGTAAGGAGGAGAGAGAAGGCCAACAGTGACAGCAAAGAGAAGTGTACAGAAAAAATGCCACAGTGGAGATGTTTGGGGAAAGGAGGAGAACAGCAAGAATTTTAGGGTGGGAAATAGAGAGAAGAGAATGATTAAAAAGTGTGATGAGGACAGCGTGAGTGGCGGAGCGGTAGAGACAGAGAAGGTTGTGATGAAGAACATGGAAAATTCAAGGGTAGAATGGGGGGAAGGCTGAAAAAAGGAGGGAGCGACAACAAGGAAAAGGAAAGACCTACCACTTTTATACCTTTTCTGTAAATGCCTTTGGGGGCCTGAATGTGAAGCATCTTAAATAAGCTGGCATCTTAATTTTAGTTTTTATGAGCACCCTTAGGCAATATGCGTTTAATACGCAGCACACAACGTAACCTCACCTATGCTAATCATAAATATTACGGGGTGCCAACAGAGACTGCCTCCCTCGTCTATGCATCTCGTGGATTTGAGAGCAAGTTTCAACAACGCGGTGTCAGAAGAGAATGCTTAGAGATCAACAAATAATACAAAATCCAAGGACACTTTGGGTGTATTTTAGGTATTTCACCAAGTTTTAAGGAGCTACGCTGGGGAACACCCAAGGAAACCTCCGCATTCCGAATGTTGACCTTGATTTTGAATGGGGACTTAATGCAGAAGACCTCTTCAAACTAACCATCCAATAAAATAAGATGGGTTAAAATAAAAATAAAAAAATATTAGCATTCTATTTCTATGTTTTATTCACTTTTTTTTTTAGATTAACCCCTTCAATATCCAAGGGGTTGCTGTAGAAGCCACCTTAGATTCAAATGCCTAAGGAAAAGTCTAAACCTTGGAGTAGTTTTCCAGTAGCTAATAAACTCACGGGGTTGAGCGGGTGAACTCGAGCGTTGTTCGCAGCTGTTTATAAAAGGAAACCCGGTTACTCAGCCCCTGTGATTTTCTTTTTTATTGTATGTGTGTCCTAATCCGTGGATGGTTCATTTTTTCCACCTTCTGTAGCCACTGGGAAGACTATCTTTAGGAGACCCAACATGTTTGGAATGGAACTGCTGGAAAGAAGATGATTTTGTGCCAGGTTGGCATGATTTCTGGTATGGAAAATGTAAAAAAAAAAAAATCTCTCCATGGACTCCCTCCCCATTCCTCCCCCCCACCCCAAATTAAAGCCTTTGCTCTTCCAAGAGGAAGAGGCTGCCAAATTCAACAATCCCGAAACGGCTTTCCCCAACCCTCCCAAACAGAGAGCCTCACACTTTCACAATGGTTTCCATAGAATTTGTTTTGCTATCATAACAAATTCGATATATCCAGGCGCTGCGGAGCACACTGTTTTGCAAAGACAATCCATTTCCTGGATTGTCAAGGTGCCAACGCATTTTTGAGTGGGTGCCACGGATGGGGGACTCCCTGGATAAAGTTTCTTCTGCCACAGCAAACCAGGATCGCTGTCATATTTACCTCTCGAGATCGTTGAGAAGTATCAATTTTATAGGCAAAAAGAAGGGAAAAAAAAGAAATTCCTTTTTAATGCAACCCCTTTAACTCTTATGTTGTTTTGCCCCAAAGCCACGGACGCTGAAAAACGTATTTAATGTGTGTTTATGTGGCAAGCTGCCTGTCGTATATAATTCTTGAGTGTGTGTAATATAATACTTTAGAGAGAGGGTGGTAGATAAATGGAACAACCTCCCAGCAGAAGTGGTAGAGGGTAATACAGTGAGGCTATTAAACAAGCATTAAACATAGGCAGATGGCTCCTGAATTTAAGACAAGACTAACGACTGACTAAGGTTTGAGTCTTTACAGCAGGGACAACGGGCAACTAGACCAGTACAAAATGCCACTTTCTTTTTATTTTTTGCAATTTATGTATATAATTATACTGAAATGACTCAGGTTTGTGGTCTGAATTCTGGGACTCTTGCTGGAAAATTATTCTAAATAACATCTTATTAAAATAAACAAGTACGAAAACCTCTCAGTTTAGGCATTGTTATGGGTTTAATTGTATTATTTTATAATTATATAATTGTATTATATGAGTATTGGGCGGTATAGATATAACATATTTCTTAGGGACGTGCCCTGCTTTGGCTCTTATAGTACATGGTTCACAATTGGTTAACAGCCCGTTACACGTTCACAATTGGTTAAGCAGGGGCTGTGTACTGAGTGTAAAGTTACACACCTAGAATAGTCCACACTTACAATGTGTCTGCCCTGCGTTGATGGTAGAATGTCAAGTAGAAAAGAAGAGTGAAAACAGTAAACTCCCTTTTTGGGGGAGAAGAGGTACTCAGGGCCAGGTTGGTCTAGGCGGCAATTGCCCCAGGACTGGTCCTAATTTTCCAAATAGAGCCTGTTTGTTCGTGGCAGTAGCGCATCAGCTCGTATCATAAACTGCTCTAAAGACAGGATCTGCGCAAGCTAAGTGTGTGTTAGAGCAAGTATGTGTGTTAGAGCGAGTATGTGTGTTAGAGCGAGTATGTGTGTTAGAGCGAGTATGTGTCTTAGAGTGAGTATGTGTGTTGGAGCGAGTGTCTGTGTGTCTGTGTGGGTGTGAGAAAGTGTGCGGGGTGTTAAAGTGAGTATGTGTGTTAGTGTTGTGTCTATTAGTTTCATGGGGGGAGTAGGCACTCAGCATGATATGCGCCCCCCCTGGCCACAAGATGCCAGTCCTCCCCCTGAAATTTAGGTATCAAACTTTAAAACATTTAAACCGGCAATCCTGGTCTTTGTAAACCTGTTTTAAGGTATTTAGTTTCCTTCTAGAGCATTGTATTCCAGAAAGTACACCATACATCATTTTGTGACAGTATTATAAACAGTATTATAAAGTCGAGAGGCTGTCACTTCCTTCCTTCCTAAGTAGCGAAACGCAATATTCCGTGTCATCCATTGGAAGAGGCCAGGGTTCTGAGCTATTAATGCCGTTCTTAATGAACGTGCGTGCCTCTTAGTAACTAACCTCAGGATACCTTGGAAGATAAGTGTGCTCGTTTCACGGACGCCTTTCACTACCATTCATTATCAACACTGCATTTTAAGTAATTGAGATTATTCACAAATAGGACTAAAAAACGATTAATGTGTCCTCTCGCAAACCTGTTAAATTTACAAAGCTTTTTTAAACCTATAATGAAGCTTCCCAGAGGAGACCATCACGGGTCCATCACTCTACCTTCACCGGTTTGGGTAAATGGAAGAACCACGCAGAACCCACACCTATCTATTAAACACTCAAATGTGATAAAACTGATAATTAATGGATTTAATTCCATTTTTCTTCTCAGTAAGAGTAAGGGGGAATTAAACATGGGAGAGGCATACGGCTCCTCGATCTAAGACGAGACCAACGACTGATTAAGGGTGTTGAGTCTTTACAGCAGGAGAAATGGACGACTAGATGGGGCGGAATGGGTCAGATTTGCTGGCAAATTCTATGTTTCTATATAGGAGGATTTAAAGAATCATAGCAGTTCTGATGCAGTGATGTCCTTGAAGTGTTAGTCCTCCAAGCCAGACCCTAAGAAGACTCACGTCATCAACCAGCGCCCTTGAGGCCGCTAAGGACTCTTAACTCCTGACCCATGACAATATCGCAATCTTTGCCCCAAAATCCTCAACCACTTCTGGGTTTAAATATCTGCCACGTATGGTATGACATCACAGTCCCACGTACCACAAAAAGGAAATTACCAGACCACGGGAAAACAGGGATTTATAACTCCTGAACCCTGTCTTCCCAAGAACATTGCCGTTTCTGCAAATCCAAAGAGCAGCATTTTGGCCAAAAACATGGAATTCTTTTTTCTGGTTTTACAAACAGATCTTCCTTTAAGATTTGTTATTATGGTAAGGAAATATTTCTTAATTTTTTCTGTAGAGCGTACATTTTCCATCGGTGGCACGGACCTATCTTGGGGTTTGACTAGTACCCCAAAAAACGCCAAAAAAAACAGAAATTTCATAGCAGACATATTTGAAAAAGAAGAAAACGCCAAGGTGTGCTCAGGCTATTCCAAAAATATCCTGAAGCTTGTATTAAAGTTGGGTTTGGGGATGTTGAATTTCATGAAAATGTTATGGAAAGTGAGACATGCAGAATAGTAAGGGTTATCTAACCTAAACTGGCAATAAGGTGGCAAAGGATCATGGGTACTGTGGTTTACAACATGAAAAGAGTTAATAGAGTTAAGTTAAGTAATACTTTCCAACGGCTGCATAGGAAAACTATGTTTCTTTAAAATAAAATAATTTAAAAAAACATGACTGCCACTTTAAAGATGGCTGGTTAGACTGAAACCGTAGAAGAAGTGGTTCTTGGTGGGCTGTCTCGGCAGGAAATGCCTGGTCTGATTGCAGCGTTTAAACCAAAAATAGTCCACGATACCGAATAACGAGCCCCGTGCCAACCACGGTGTTTCTGATTAGTCGTGAATACGTTTATTTCAATCACGTCCAAGTTGGGTTTGGTTCGTATTATTTCTAAGCATCCAATGACATTTGTGGGTTTAAAGTTCAGTGGTTATGCTACATTTGCTTTCTGTAGGTCGCCCAGATGCTGATGGCTCCCCCCCGGAGCCCTCAATCTACCTCAGGTTTCTGGGTTAAGGATGCAGAGCTAGCCACGCAGGGGTATAGGCTAAATCCCCAGATCATGGCCAAGCTACTGCCTATGAAACCTGATGAACTCAGGCTCCTGCCAGGGATCAAAGTGACGTACACAAGCCCCCGCTACAAAACCGAGGGGCAGATCGTCCTCTTCTGCGATCAAGGCCCCGGATGTCCCTCTGCACAATGGGCTGGTTACAGGGGACATCTTTGACCTCTAAACCAGCCTAGTTAGGCTATGGAGACTGTGCCACCTCATCAGACCTCCATAAATTGAATTAAATGTCGACGGCAGCTAAGGTCGCTGGGTAAATACACCGCTGCGCCCATAGACAGTATCCATTCTGTAGATTAACCGTAAAGATGTATATATATATATACATCAATATTTAATATATTCCTAAAAAAAGTACATTTGATAAAAAGTCCTCTCAGTCTATGAAATGAAAAAGTACAAAGGGGTTTAAACAAAAATGTCTGTCTTGTGTCTTAGTCTGTGGCTACGCCAAAAAGCTTTGGGCTCCTGAAGACAATTCCATGAGTATACAACGGCTCCTTTTATCACAGTTTTTTTTTGGTGGTTGTTGTTCTAACAAAAAAAAAGAACATTTAATGCAATGGAATGTAAAAAAAAAAATAAGCAGACATGACTGGCGGCCACTGGAAGACTCTTTCTTGATTTAACTCTCTCTTTCTATGGCTTTGCATTGGCGGAATCTCGTATGTTTTAGTGAAATAACATCTCGGGCAACAGACCCCAAAAGAACTTTCATTGCTGCGTTTGGCACGGACTCCCCATTTTGAGACAGAGAGAGCAGGGCAAGAAGGATTTTGGTAGTTAACTTTTAATATTCCTTTTATTTCATAAAAAAAAATATAATATTTGTCAAGTTCCTGAAAGAAAATATTTTACATGTCCTAAATCTTAAAAAATTTGGAACATTATTATTATTTTTAATGCAGCTATTAACTTTTAATCAGAAATTTACTGTATTTTCTGGAGCGCTCAAAAAAACTTTTTCCATTTAATTTTGATGTTTAAAATTATAAATATTATAAAAATTTTTTTTTTTTACTATTTATATATTTGACTGCTAATCATTTTTCTGAAATAATCAATACTCGGTCTTGCTTTGCTAAGTTGAAAGTAATTCACATTTACAAAAATATATATATTTTTTTTCCACGTGTCCCCTCCAGCGACTATAGGGTTGACGTACTCAATTAGCATGAGGAAATTGAAGTCCCAGCTGGATACCGTGTTTAAACAGGATTACCGTAAACTCGGATGTGTGCGTATTCTACTCTGCCGTCTGAAGTTACAGTTTCGCCTAAAGGCTGGTGGCAGCCAAGAAAATAAAAATACTGTTTATTAATCAATGCCCCACTGTTACTGTACAAAACTGGCAATGAGTTGCCCCGCAGCCATTTATGTCCTGATCTGTTTTACAAGAGCTTGTGTTATTAACATTCCCGCAAAATAATGAACAATTCGGTGGTGTGCAGCGTACGTTCCAAGAGGACACCCAAGGCACGTGAATTTATTCGACACCGGGGAGAAGTGGAACTGCAGCGGGAATTAACGCCGTAGGTTCTTAGTGCTGGGATAGGTTTGGAGACTGAAGCTTTGTAGAACTTGGGAATGAGTTGACCCAACAAGACGGTTCATGTTGCCCCAAGGGACCAATTGTTCAGATGTTCCCACAATTGTCTACAAATTGAGTTTCACCTTGGGCTACAAGGACTAGATACAGTGTATTTAGATCATCTGACGGCTATACCTCTGACTGTGGTGGACCATGAAGTCCCTTTGGAGCACAGGGGACCCTTAGATGCTAGGAGGCCTCCGAAGACTTCTTGGTGCGCCAGTGGATCCTTTGATGCTGCCATTAGTGACATCTGCTGCTAATGAGTTATGGAATTATTCATTATCAGGTTTTTTTATGAGAAAAATTGTCCCCTAGGTTTCAGAATCTGCTGGCGCTCTATAGATAGGTAGTGTACTGATGTGTAACGGCACGTCATTGAGTCACACGTGTGGAATGACATATTCTGAGACACAGGTGTTTAGATCGGTAACGGTACAGATATGAGGAGAGGGGGAAGGCCCAGATGTTTTGCGTTACCTCTGATTCAGAGTGGGGTTGACTTCATTTACGGGTTGCATCATATACTTAATTTTTCATCATCTCTAAAAATGTATCCAGAACACTGACGCTTATGCACAGAATGATTTCTAATAAAGGTGAACCGTCTAGATGTGAATAGTTAAAAGGGCTGAGGTGGACCTGCCATAGGTTGAACTATACATTATGCAGGGCCAGCTCAGCTCTTCTTCCAATAAGGTGAGAAACTCACCAAGACTGGCTCATCCTAATGCATTGTTAAGTTGGTGGGCAGAATTAAAAAACCCAACCCCACCCCATCGCAATTCACTTTCAAGCTCATAGTTTAGTGATTATACCCCTTTTGTAACACACATTATTATTTGATTCTATAATTATTATTATTATTTTCTATAAAACCACCATATGCTGTAGCTTTGTAGAATGGGAATACATTTGGTGACTGTAATAAATAATTTTCCTTCTCTGAGAATTCCATTTGGAAATATTATTTTCAGGTACATGGGGAAAAAAAACTGATTACTGTACATGATATTCTAATCCATTATGTTCCACGTTCCAATAAATATACCATAACTAAACTGTGGGGGACAGGGGTAAAAAAATATTTTGTAGTAAGCTTTTTAAAAGAGCTGTGGTACATATATTTCTTTGTTACCTGAACGGTATAGAAATACAGGTAGTGACAATTATTTCGTTAAACTCAGACAAGACTAGGTTAACAAATGAATTGAACATAAAGTGTCTGTTCCTTACCATCGTCCAGATAGGCCTGATCCAGATTCTGTTCTTGTTTAACGGTGACTCCAGTTGGTAAGATTTCCTTTTGTTCTGATCCAGGAGGTCCGTTTTTTGATGCTCTGTGGCTGTTCGGTGGTTGTTGTTGTTGTTGTATGACGGTTGGGTATGGACCTGGGCTTATTCTCTGTGCTTGGCTGACCGGCGGTTGACTTGCTCGCGTGGGGCTCGATGCGAAATGATCGGAGCACATTATGTGCTGGAAATCCTGATGACTGCCACACCTCATCTGATGGTTGGTTGGTGAATAATGGATTACGGGGGATGGTTGTGGATTGGCTGGAGAATGGAGAACGGTGGAAGATTGGATGGGAGATCCAGCGTGGACAAGAACGGATCTGTGAGAATCTGGAACGGAGATTTGTGGAGCCATAAGGGGTGGTTGACGGTACCCTAACTGAGTTGGACTCAGGCTTTTGCTCCTTTGGTAAAGATTTGCTGGGGAGTTCTGCTGGTGATATCTGGACTCTGGGGACTCTGGCAGATTTGCACGCACGTGTTGACATGAAACCAAGTTGGTGATCAAGCAAGATGGAGACTCGCTGCCCAACGAATGCTGGGAATAGTAACTTGGTGACACTGTCGCAAGACCACCGTGTACGTTATTTCCCAGGATCGGCTGATTATATTCATCAACTGGCTCGGTTTTAATAGATGGCACTGAAATATAATCAAATCAACCAATTAACGAATAATGCAGACTATTTTTTCCTCTCTAATTGTATTGAATCTGTTGAGGAACTACAGTCCCCTTCAACCAAACTAGATCCACCTTCATGGTGCATTAAGCATAGCCCCTCTCCCATCCACCCATGTGTGCTCATGTTCTTCACGCTTCTTGCCTCTTTCCCGCGCCCCAAAATTTTGTTTCGGTATAACATTTTAACACACTAATTATTCTAATGGTAACCGATAAACATATCCAATAAATCGTTATTCACTTACCTGGATGGTACGTGAAGTGCTGGGTCTGACTACGCTTTCTTTTGCCGTTGATGACGTAGAAATTGACTTTCACTGGACCATTGATGTGTCTGTTCCGATATTCAGGGACTTCTACAAAAAGCATGTTCTGAAATAAGAAAAATATAATGATTTACGGTGACCCCGAGGTTAATGGAACTACACAAGTGTTCCTGTAGTATCAGCACTATCCCTATTAAAGAACTTTGTATTTTGTACGTTTTGTATGCTATATACTTTGGCCTGAGATCGTGACTTTTGATACATTTTATTGAGGCCCCAAAGCCCCTCATCTCTATGATGTCATAACCTCAAGATCGAAAAATGTCTCCGGGTCCCCTTATGTTGCAGTTTTTAAGTGTGCACATACATCAGACTATGTGTAGAATTTACACTAAAATGTACTACGGAAAAAAAACAAAACAAATTCTTTTTCTTACCGGTTGGCTCTTATCTTTATCCACTGTTGCGTCCATCTCCCAAATTTGTTGCCCATCTAAAAACGCAAAAATACATTGACTACGGTTATCATTTTTGGAGTCATCAAATTTGTGGATATAGAAAACAAATACCTTTTGTTTTAAATAAAATTGTCTTTTTTTTATCATTAAATATTCTAAGCATGACATTGGCCGCCCAATTCCATTGTGTTGCAATTGTCCTTAATCTATTCTTTTTTTGACCAAATTACATAAAGTATATTCGGATATTTTGATGGAAGACTGTACAAACCCGACGGTAACACATAATTAGTTTTTCACAATTAACTTGACAGAATAGATAGACATACGGCTCCTGAATCTAACACAAGACCAACGACTGATTAAAGTTTGAGTCTTTACAGGAGGAGCAACGGGCGACCAGACGGGGGCCGAATGGGGCCGATCTGCCATCAAATTTCTAAGTTACAGTTTACTAAAAACCGTTCTTTGTAAAGTAATTTATTTAAATTAAAAGTGGCTGTTTTCCGAATAAATCTCACGGTTGCGCAATCCCCTAATTTTGTCTTCTCTTTTTTTTTTAAACACGCAAAAGCTTAATTAAATCGTCATCTTTCACAAACTCATATGAGCCCCTTTTTCCCCCCTTGTACATATGCAGGCATTTATAGCAGGATTACTCTATATAACACAGAGTGACATTCGTGTTTTAGATGTGCACTCTGTTGTATTTTTGTTTCATTTAGTCTTCTCCTGGCATAACTTCACAGATTTTAAATTAAAATGGCTTGAGTTATACTCATTGCAGGGAGAAAATCCTTCCTGTGATCAGCAGCTCGTGTTTCGTTACGGTCTCAATTTGGAACGGACAATAAAGAACTTTTGTGAACAATCAGGGTTTAGAAAGACGGGAGAGGGATTCTAAGTCCGCACATCCAAGGGTTGTACAATGTGTACTCCTTACCCCCAATGGGGCAAAACACGGAAACGGGGCAGTTGCCTTCAAAAATCACATGTTTGGCGGAAAATGGCTGGGTTGCTAGAACTTCATAGGTAGTGTTTAAAAATCTTAAGAGAATGTGCCCCGTAAGACCTGCCTTTATAGGGTGGATAAACTGTATGGTTTTCTGGAGAGGGTAATATTACTGAAACCACAAGGAGCTGTAACCCTGTCCAAGAATTCAACCCACACAAACACCAATGTTGGTTTAATACCAGCATGAGTCAATCTCTCAAAAGGAGGAAAAAGGTTCGGGATCAGCGATTGTCCACCTAGGGTTGACATTTGATCAGTCAGTTATTTCCTCTTAATGTTAAAAGTCCAAGGCAACTTTGTTTCATCGGGACCAATGGCTTTGAACACCCAAATTTAATTGTTTATTTAATTTTCACGTGCCAGGCATGGACTGGGGAGCATGTGGTTTCCATAACCATAGGGTAGGGCTTGGAGTTCTCCAAGATCCCGAGCTCTGATAGTAAATGTACTACGGATAAAAAAAAAAGATTCATGTCCTTTGATACTTTGTAGCCTAGAGCCATGAGATCTGGAGCAGACCTTAAAAAAAATGTTCTCCAAATCTCGCCGTAGATGCAATTTGTTACACTTGCAGGGAGCTTTGTGCTTAGTCAAAGTGTTACCGGCTCGTTAATCCAGTGCGGGATACCAACATTTGCTATTTCAACCACAGCTGCTGAGCATTTTTACACCTTATCTGCTTTCCTGAGCACGGTTTCTCTTCCTGACATGGTTACTTTCGAAAAGTTTGCCTCTTTCAAAGCAGGGTTTAATTTTTTATTTTTTTTCTGTTTCGAGAGGTCTTGTGATGGCCACGTGTTCAAGTCCTATTTTTGGTTTGAAAGTGTTTTCTTAGTAAAACTGTCCATTGCTGCGCGTTATGAATCACGGAGACAGGGTCGTTTTGTTTTAGAGACTACATTGCTTCGGATAATGCTCCTTGCCAGGCAGTATGCTCTTTGCATTTCATTTAAGCTGATTGTGATACGGATGTGCCGCTCTATCCCGATCTTGTACTCGGCTCTACCTCTGCACTGCTTTTCCAGCACTCCCGATTGCAGGGCCAGCCCTACAATGGAGCCGAGTGGGGCAATTGTCCCGGGCAGCACTTTTGAAGGGGCGGCACTTTGCCCCAAGCCCTTTTTTTTTTTTTGTTTGAGCGAGGAGCAGAGAGGGGCGCCAGTGTTTACCACGCTTACCCGCTCGGCGCCCTCTCCTCTTGCGAGCCTCTAGCTCGGTCCCTCCGTACCGGGCTGTAATGCTGAGCGCCGGAAGTGACGAAGATCTTTCCCGCGCTCAGCTTACAAGCCAGTCACCGTGGCAGAGCCAGGAGACTCGCGCAGGACTGTTTAAAGGTAACAGTAAGAGGACACAGAGAGATAATAGAGAAGGGAGGGTAGATAATGACAACGTCAGCAAAGTTTTTAAAATGCCGCCGCCCCCGGCGTCAGCAGGGGTGGCGGCATTTTATACTTCGCCCCAGGCGGCATTAAGTCTTGGGCCGGCCCTATGTGCATGCATAGAGGTGGCAACAGGGCCCGACTGGGATGACCAAGGGGCCCTGTTGTGATAACTGGGAACTCTCTGTGTTTCGCCGGAGGCTCCGGGTGAAGCGCCGCTTCTCTGGGACCTCGGGGGGACTATGGGGAAACACTGGGTCATGCGATCAGCATTGGACCACATCTCACTCAGCCATGCCTCCCGTTCTCATGGTCTCCCGGCGTGTGGCCGGACACTGCAGGACCTGATCTGCCTCTGGAGCAGCGCGATCAGGAAGTTTTTGGCCCCATTGACCACTCGCCCAACGAACAAATACCAGGTGGGCAGTCTGGGCCTTGTTAGCCAAATGAATGATGGATGCAAATAGCTTAAATTTAGTCCAGAACGGGTGATTATCATGTGCAGAGGGATACAAACGATGCCTTTACTGAAAATAGGCCATTCCTTAGACTTACTGGCACCCTGCAGGAAATTAAAATCTGTGCCCAAACACTGACAATACAATTGGACTCCCACATTTCAACCAAACAGAGTGTGCGTTTTTGTTAGAGAATATTCAGTATCAGACAAACAATTTGGTTTGTGAACCATTTTTCAACCAAAAACATGCAGCGCATCATTTCAGTCGTTCGATGTAAATTAATCTCAATTAATATATGATCTTCATGTTCCTTAAGAAAACAAAAGTCTGGATCGAAGCTCCAACATTCTAAAATAGAACCTTGTGTCTATCCAATAACAAGAGATGCTGTCCCTCATTGGCTGTTGCTTGTCCAGTTCCAGTAAAACCCTCCTATTACATGCAGTGAACCAAGGAGATCAAATTGGTAATTTTTTTGTTTTAAATAAGTAATAAATAATTTTCACTTTATTTGTTTTCCTGTTTTTTTTTCCGTCTCCCATCTCTCTCTTTGATTCTGCTCTTATCTGATCGCGTGGGTTCTTCGTTTCTGTGCAAAAATGATTCATTTAAAGCCGGGTACAGTATGTGGTTTGGCAGTTCACCTTTATATACAATTATTGAACCGCAAAAGAAATGAAGGCTGCAAATAAAGCCTTATAATAATGTAATATCTTGTATTTAACAAGAATGTATTAAAAGCCACAATTTTACTCTTTGATCCTAAAGATGCTGTTCCAAAGAAATAGCATTTCCTGCATGCTTTAATGTGAACTAGAGAAAATAGTTAAATTGTAACTCAATAGTTTTTAAGCACATAAAAAGTTTTCTTTTTCTGCTGCAATGGCAACTGATGATGGTAACCTACCAGGGCATTTTAATAATTTACCCTTTTCGAGGAGCCATCTGTGTTGGTTGAATTACCTGCATGAGTAAGAGGATGATCAACGTTTGGCTAATCATCGTTGTATGCCTTCCCTGGTATCTTAAAGTCGGGTAATATCTAGTTCCACTCGAAGGAAACTTGTTGGCCGATGTGTCTAAACATTATTTCTGCCAGAAGCTTTAACAACTGAAACGAATGCATTAAACAAGGGGGGTTTCCATTCTCCTAGATGACCGAAACGTGGGATCCTTCTGTCTGATGCTTGCCAAAGCCAATAAATTGCATAAGTCTTTTGTAAATCGAGGCCAGACTGTGGATTCTACCTCTTACTGAAGTGAAGACACAATGTGGTTCTGCTGTCATTGGCATTCCTCGGTCCTAGTGGTCAGACTGACATGTGGTATCCAAACATAGTGGTAGAAGGTCTGTTAAGTAACCCAAACTAATCAATCATTTAGAGAGTCGGTGGCATTCAAGCGGTTAAAGGAACCTCATGCTCTTCTTCTATGAAATGTCCACATCTTCATTTGAAACAATATAAGGGAACACCTTCTAGTAGGACCACTTCTGGTGAGCTGAAGGCACCACTAAGAGACGTTGATGAGATTTGTTTTCAACGGTTATAAGTGGGATTGTATTTTGTTACAATAGTTGAGTAAATCTGCTTAACATGGTGGAGAATAGGGAAAGGAAGGGCCTGAGGAATGACAGATAGAGAAAGGCAAAAGAAATAAATGTCAGAGAAAGCACAAAGAGAGAAAGAACAAGAACAAGGACTGGACTGTAAGTGGAACAAAGAGAGAAGAAAGATTGTGAATGAAAGACAATATGGAGAAAAGAAGTGTAAAGAATAGCAGATGAGGAATGGAGAAGAATGACAGAGAGAGAAAGGAAATAAAGAAGGAGTTAAGAAAGTGAGGGTAAAAATTTGTAGAAAACAGAAAGGATACCTTCCAACAGTCCTTGTTTACATGGGACAGTCTCAATTTTTAGGCACTGTCCTGCTGTCCTAGTTATCTGCCCTACTACCGTGCTTTTGGGAGCAGTGGGGGCCATGGGCAAGTTAAAGGGACCCTCTGATCCCAGAGGGGTCCCATTCTTCTCCATTGACCAGCCCATGGAGCTGGAAAATCAACAGAGGTCTGCGCTGTTGCAGCAGAGACCTCCATTGTAGCTTTCACATGGCTATTTGGGTAAGCTGGACGGACGGCCACATCCCTCTCGCCACCTCTTGCAACACAGTTTGTCCTGGTTTCCTTTCCACACGTGAAATGTTGGGGGTAGGTGAAAGAACATGGAATATAAGTGTGTTTATAATGATGTACGCGATTAAGGTGTATCTGAAAAGGGTACGGAGGCTGCGTCCTCGGCCAAGAAGCAGATGCCGTGTTATGATATGCATTCCTCGCTTAGCATAAGCGGCAGCTGGGTTCCGTTCTTGGAAGCGGCCCGCAGACACCCTACACGTACATTCCGTGTATCCCGGGCCCTGCGAACTCCTCGCCCCGCACAGTAACTCCGTGCAACGCCACCGAGAACCGTGACTCATAAGGAGCCTCTGACTAAGCGGGAGAAAGGGGAATTTCTTTGCCTTCGCCAAAAAACGCTAAATTGCCCACTCATTTCAAAACAGGTGATGGGGCTATCCCTTCCTCCCCTCCCCTCCCCCTCTTTACTTGGTTCAGCGAGCCTTCTTACAAAAATAAATAATGAAAGAAAACAATACTCTTTAAACAATTATGTTCCATAGCAGAACAATCAAGAACGGGCTTGCGTCCATTTTCGCCCCCGTACCAAGCAGCGTGCCAAGAGGCTGCGGCGATGGGGGATGTCTGTGCTAATGAGGATTTACCATCTGTAAAATTCCAATGCCCTGCGTCATGAGGGGAAATCTTCCAAAACACTGGATTTCACCCCGTCTCTCTCTCCGTTTGTTACAGCTATGGCAACTGTGCTACAGCCGCTGTTTCTTAATCAGCGCTCTTAGCTTTTTTTTTTTCCTGTTTTTTTATTGTTTTTTTTTAGGGATATCCCGATGACATCACAGCAGGTTAGTCATCCGCTTGCTAGATGTCTCCCCGGGAGCGGGGATCCTACCCCTCGAAGACTGAGACACAGTTAACATTTTAAATTCTGGAATGTAATGCTTTCCTCGTCTCTCCAACCTGGTAAGGGTTAAGAATACCCTTATTTTTTTTATTTATTTTTTTACAGGGCAAGAATTCTATTAGCCTTAACTATCTGAGTGCCAGTAATCAAAGGGTTAAGGGGTAGATAACTGCAGACCCCTATAAGTATAACAATCAGAATTAATGATTAACAGTGAGCTCCTCGGTCCAAAGTACTGCTGAGCCTCTGTGCCGAATGTAAGGCTTTTATAACTAAATGCAGCTTTAAAAACATACATTTCACCTGTTACATGCCCATGCTTCCCGTAGAAGTAGTTATTTTCTCAAGTAAAACTTTGCCTCTTTAATTATTTTTTTGCTGGGAACACTTAATTGTCATGTGACACAAAAGCAGACGCTGATAGGTCGTTGCCATAGAACCTGAAACGACTCTCAAAAGTTTCCGTGTTGTTTTGATGTAACTAAACCTTCAGAAGAAAGAATAAAACAACAGACCTGCTGATGTACTGGACGGTGATATCTTTATGATTTAAGACTTTACCAAATCTCTGCCTATTCATTTTGTTGGTGATGGACGGGTGGTTCTCCACCTTACTTTGTGTCAATCATTTTTAATAAACTACCCCCTTATCAGCGGTCATACATGGGACAGCACATATAAAGATATTTACAGTAGACTTGTTCTTAGTTGTAGTGTGAGGAGACCACACACGCATCTCGCTTAATGACCATGATACGATGGTGGAACATCTCATTTATGAGTCGTTTCACAAACTCCTTACCTGGGGTCTTCTCTGTGAAGACTACTTTGGACTCTGCTGTGAAGTTCTGGCCACTGAGGATCATCTGCTGTCCACCATACACCAGGCAGCTATCGATATCTTGTCTTTCCACCAGCGGAAGCTCGTGAGCCGATCTTTGGGCTAAAGATATAAATGCAAACCAATGTTAGCATGATTGTATTTAGTCTAATACATACCGAATATGCCTTTTGTACATTTGCATCGAGTAAATTCAAACATTCTTCCTCTCGATAATCAATGCTATAGGAAAGTTGTCTTGAGAGGTCTAACCATGAGAGGTCTAAAGGACTAGTATTAAGCCAAGGGGTCTAACTCAACACAATGGTGGCTACAATTTGGGGTTTAGAGGGTTGGCCCCTGGAGAGAATATATAACTCTTCTAGAATGGATAAAAACTATAGATTGTAGTAGGCATTCCAATACGCAATTGTATGCCATGCATAGAGTGCCTTGTATAGTCATACACCTCACCATCCAACAGGGGGCACCACGCGGCTGCCTTAACATGGAAAGATTTGCTATTTCTGGGGCAGCATTGCTTTTGGAGATTCGGGGCACCCAACAGCCTTGCCCTCCATGTTAAATTTGACTGAAAATGCCCACTTTATGTGTTCAAGACCGGTGACGACACCATGGGGAGTACATTATGAGATAATATTGGTCGTACCCAAAGAAAAGGACTCTCTCTCTCAATGAAAATACCCATTTCTAATTTAGTTTTTGGGAAGGGTAGTAGGCACACCTCTGACATCTTAGCTGGGTTACCAACAACTACTTGCGCGCATCCACCATTGGGTTATCCTCTACGCTCGCTGGAAGGCAAACGGTTAAAATACAGAGCCATCTGGTTTGCGATACTCACGGTGAGAGATTTGTTGTCTAAGCTATAATTCATTAGATCACTCAAGCTGTAAAAAGCTGCTAAGTTTGCAAACCGCACCAGCCATAGCAAGATATTTGCCTTTGCCAATGGTCTTTTTGCCACAAATGGGTATCTAACCATAAACCGCGGAGGAGATCCGATCCTTGAAGCACTCGGATATTTCGGCAGCCCCCGCCAAGACATCTGTCATTCTCCCCTATTAAATACTATATTTAAATGGCTCATATGGCAGGAAGCTTAACACTTCGCATTTGAAATCGTACACCGTACTTCAGCCAATGGCCAGCCATGTTTTTCTATGGGAACGAGTAAAAAAAAGAATGTACCAGCCAAGGCTTTTTTTTCTCCCTCTCAGAGAAAATAATCCGGAGGGGGGGGGGCTGCCAGATTGTCTTGGGGTTTTTTTTTTATGATGTGCGCAGCTTTCCACAGCTGTTTGGATATCCATTTCATA
Organism: Spea multiplicata; assembly: GCA_009364415.1. NCBI lineage: Eukaryota > Metazoa > Chordata > Amphibia > Anura > Pelobatidae > Spea > Spea multiplicata. Next base: position 6,596,496 of record VKOC01000010.1, read on the forward strand.
CAAGCCAACTTCCAAGTAAAACAACTATGTCATGTGTACCCATAGAGAAATTATTTTGACCGTCTTCATTGAAGAATAAATCAGATAAAGCAAAAAGGATCTCCGTATCACACATTTAGGGCTGGCATTTGTTTGTCATTTTAAAAGGAAGTTACACCAAAAAAATAAGTTATTTTTTTATGTTGTGTTTTATGTTCTTTACTTACATACTCAGGAATTTCGAACGCTGGGGGGTATTTACTTTTACATTTTTTACATGATTTGGACAGCAGAGAGTTATGGTTTGTTTGTTTTTTTTAGACATTTCTTGTTTCATGTTGGGGATCATTTTCACAATTTAAAACATTTC